>LBNU01036546.1:135408-165965 GCA_014162995.1 Artemisia annua | reverse complement strand
TTCAACCTAAACAATAACTATTCACCGGCAGCGGCGCCAAAAACTTTGATGCGCGGGATTGCGACCACGCACTAGGGTTTTACTTCTCAAGGGATCTTGAGAAGCTTGCAATCCCCACCAGGCAGTGTACCTGACCGATGTAGTATAGTGTAGTGGCAAGTACCGGGGGATTGATCGTTCTCTGCGGGAATAGTGTCGTTAGGATTGAAAAGCTACTCTAATAGGTCTAGGGGTGAGGGAAGATTCTTTTTGTATTTTATAATTTTTAGGAAAGCAAGTAAAAATCTCGGGTTGAAGGAGTGGGCAGAATTAGTTGCTAGTCAACTAACCCAAATAACTACTAATGCAAATAAAATAAAATAACAAGAAAGTAAATGTTTGTGAAAACTATATGGAGAGAAGTGTGTTTACTTAGATTTCCTTACTCCCTAACTATCTTTTACCGATTGATTAGTGTGTATTAATTGCGTGGATGACGGAAAATGTGCCGCTTTTCGGGGGTCATTTAAGCCCTAAATCGTATTTATTTGATCAATTATTGCTCTAAATCGTTCCTTTTGTCATTTTAGGTACTTTGGAGAGAAATTCTGGAAAAGGAAGCATTTTGGACATTTTTGGAGCATAAAAGTGAACAATTCGACAAAGTGCTAAAGTCTGCTGGAATAGTACCAATGATGGCGTCAAGCTTGGATGTGACGCCGTCAAGCCTTGATAAGCCAGAACGGATTTTGGGAGATTAAAGGGGGACGACGTCAAGAAGGCCATCAAGAAACCCTAAGCACGGCGAGGTGACGGCGTCATAGCTACAACGTGACGCCGTCAGATCTGTTTTTCTATATATATTCTCACAATTTTTAGTCATTAGTGTGAAACTTTTTAGGGAGAAACCCTAATACAAATTTTAGAAGATTTTTCAAGGTTTTTTACCTTGAGATCTTCCATGTTACATTGAAGATAAGTTACAATTGTTGGGTCCGATTATCTAGTTATCTTTCAGAACTTAATGCTGCTTGCATATCTCTAATGCTGCTAGCAAATAATTAAACCTGATTGCTAGGCATAAATCAAGCCTTAATAATAGATGAAAGATAGTTGTTGGTCACACAGAACACCCGCTAAACAACATAGCACATGCCCTCTTGAACGTGCTTCATCGTATATTTGTGGCAATCACTCTCCTAATGACTGCATGTGATGCGGTTTGCCTAGTGGAAACTTAGGTATGCAAACAAACATAATACATGAGATATATATAAAAGTACCAAATGCCACAAAAATAATAGGAGAAATATACTAGTTCATACTGCATTAAATAAAAAAAAGATAACATAACAATAGAGAATAACAAAACAAATCTAAAACTAAACTTGATGAATCCTTCCTCCCTTGATCATAAGCAAGATGTAAGTGTCATAGTCAGGATGTATCCACAAAGGATCACTCATCCGCTGACAAGCGTCAACTTAACTCAAGTTTAGCTTTCTTCCGCTTCTCCTTATTGCAGCCTTGAGCTTTGTTGCTTTGTACTTCTTCCTTTGCTCTTTGTTCTCTCCCAAATCCTTCATCTTCTTCTTCCCTTATTTGCTCCCATTTTTTCAAGATACAAAACTGAGGATGTTGTGGTGTGGATGATGATGCCGTGTAAAAATCAAAGCAATAAAAACGATTAGATGGACCAAAGAAAGATGATGTCTACGTAATTCTAAATACAGCATTGTTTTAGAGATTTTATAAAACTGGTAAATATGTTAAGAAACAAAAACTAGCAAACCCTGCTTGATCCATTGCAGATAGAAAGTAAATGTGTTTTAGAAATTGTTGCAAAATGAGAACCATGCAGTAAACAAGGTAAAAGTTTTTAAGGTCTAGTAATTCCGAGCAGAAGTTACATTTGGAATTTGGAAAGGTTAAAATTTGAACTTTGACATTAACTCATCGTACACATTAATCCTTTTAACATAAATGAAGGTTTGTTTGTAAGCGTAACTTTCTGAATCCCGGATGGCCCAAGCCTTCCACCGCATTATGTTGAATCATTACCCTAAAAAATCATTAACTTAGTTGAAAAATGAATTTAGATAGGATCTGTTTTATTTTTTAAAAATTTACCAAAGATTTGTGATGCGTGAGATNCTATCTTTTACCGATTGATTAGTGTGTATTAATTGCGTGGATGACAGATTGACTTCCTTAATAACGGTCGTGGGGTGTGTACGGACTTCCCAACTCTATAACAGCTTCATACTTTCACCCTATGTCGAGCCGGCTAAGAACTCCTAACATGGGATCACTATAATTCGCTCATGCATTTAAATACAATCAAAATAACCTTAGTACACCTTGGATTCATGTTTCTAAGACGCCCCCTTCAAGCAATGTTACCGTATAGGGAGTTAGCAGTTTCTCTTAAGGCCTCAACATCGATAAACATTCATCCAATTACAATCAATAACACACATTCAATCATAATCAATAGTTTAGGTTTCATAATCTAAGCAACACAAAAAGAACCTAGCCTAGCATGTTAACACAAAAGAGAAAACAAGAAGATATCAAACAATACACATAGGACATATTGATGATTAATGATAACAAATTCTAATCTAAACAGCTTTTTCTTTGCCTTTCCTGCAAAATGTTAGTCTAGAAACAAAGAAAACACAAGCCATAACATATGATCAATGATTACAATTAGACTCAAACTAGAGAGACTATAAAATCCATATCTAACCCCTCAAAATTACATAAGTTATCAGAAATGTGTGACCATATGTATCTAATTGTGACTACACTTAATAATGTGTGACAAAATATGACTCTATGATTTAGACACCTAAATAAATACTTCATGTCACAATATATAACATCTTGAATTTAGTCACACAAATACTCAATGTGACTAATATCAAGGTTAATGATAACTGAGTTCACATTTTGCTATAAATAATAGTCACATGAATATTTCACAATGTGACTATTTTGAATATATTGGTCACATATAATACCCTTATAACGTGGCCATAATCATGATTTAGATACACGTTTGTGATATGGTGTGACTATTGTAAAGCCTATAGTCACATGATCGTGCTACAAATATATGTGACTATACACATTAGTGTAACACCCCCATTTTTCATAGATCGCAACGGATTTAGAGTTAGGGTATTACTTCATGGAAGCAAAGACAAGATAATAGAAAACGACTCGAAAAGAGACATTTTTGAAAAAGGTGTTATCATTCATTATTTCATCAGAGTTTTTATAGTAAAAGTTATACTTTTACCAAAAGTGAGGTCCCAAAGACTCCATGTTACGGAAAAACTGATGAATGATAACTATTATAGACGTCCTCATGTCTAGTGTCACACCATGCCAGGGTTCCTAAAGTGCTCATATACCTAGGATACATGCTTAAAAGTCAACACTAGGTTGAGTGAGAGTCATAGGTTTAGGGTGTGGGTAAAGGATTGAATAAAAGTTCCACAGGGTTCAGCTTAAACCCGAGGAAAAAGGTTTTAGGAAGTATTATTGCACTAAGATCATGAAACCGCACTGACAGTCCGGGTCATGGGAGCTGCAGACCCAACCATGAGGGGACAAGAAGGATAACTTGCCAAAGTTAATCCTTAGAGGTTTCAAGTATAGTACTTATTGGTTACCCGGCTGAGGTAAACCAACGAGAGTTGTTAAACTCCAATATATCTATCAACTATACCAGCGTTCACTTGCGTAAAACCCGCAAGTGATTATGACTCATGAATTTTAGTTATGTAATGGTGGCAGAATAGTATCACTTGTGCAATAACGATAGAAAAAGACTTGTATTCGATTTAAAGCAAGTATCCCCCTCACAGGGTTTGTAAAGCATTTAAAAAGTGTGAGGCTCCGAAACTCACCTAGGTCTTAGGTAAGTAGAGTAGGGGTTTAGACAGCTTACTCATGTATCCTGAGGGTAGTGTAGGTGTGTGTATGTCAAGTCTTTGTCTAGGTTTTCTTAACTAATCACTCTTAGGGTTTTTATATATAACATAACCACCGTTCGGGCCATCGTAATCCAGAAGTATAACTCCTCATATGAAGCTCCATACTATTGTATTATGCTGCCAACATAATACCGTTCGGGCCATCATAATTCAGAAGTATATAACTCCTCACACGAAGTTCCCTAGTATTGAGTTATGTTGTTATTAAGTTTTAGTTATAACATGACACTGTTCGGGCCATCATATCTCAGAAGTATATGCAATAATCGTTTGAGGAGACAGGGCACTTTAAATCGTAAACCCAGCAAACTCGTCAAAACGAAATATCTACATAATACTCCTCGCATGAAGCTCCCTAGTATTGTGTCATGTTCTAACTAGGAAAATAGGTTTTTGATACTTATATGAAAATAGTCCATTTATACCCTTAAGTATTATATATTTACATTTTCTACCCTAAACTTATAAACTTATAATATTTAAGTATATAACTATCTAATTTTTGCACAAATAGTCCCTGAACTTAACTATTTGAAAGAAATGACAAAAATTGTCCTTAGAGTATAGTATCTTTCAATATTTACCTATTATACCCTCAAGTTAACTATATTTGCAAAACTAGTCCTTTTAACTATATAACTTATTTTACTTACTATCCTAAGGTTTCAAATCTTTGCAAAAAGGGTCTTGCACTTATAAGTTCTAAGGAATGTCAAAAACAGTCCCTAGACTTTAAAGTTTCAGGAATTTACAGTATATACACCTATGCATGTAAACTTTCACAAAACTAGTCCTAAATTCAAGTAAACTATATTTTTATTAAACCATTAAGTTTCCTAACTTATGTTTAACTTATATTAACTCAAATAAGTCACGTAAATCAGATTATAGCTCAAGAACATGCACCTAACCACATAAACATGCAATTCGATCTAACTAGGGTTTCAAAAAGGAAAGCATGCAAACGATGGGTTCTAGGTTCTAGCTAAGGGTTCTAAGGTATCTAAGGTCTCTCCTAAGTGTCCTAGGTCTGTTCTAAAACTAGTGTATGCAAATGTAAAGCTTACCTAGGTCGTGGGAACCTTAACGAGGGTTTTAGGGTTTTCTCGGCCAAAATACTTAACTCGACAAGGCTAAGGCTTCACTACTAGGCTTCTTTGGGTTCTAAGGGTCTTAGAATACAGAAGTGTGTGTGATAAAGAAGAGAGGAGGTGTGGAGAGAAATGGTGAGGGATTGCTCGCTATTTATAGGGTCCGTTTGTGTAGCGAGCAAGAAAAGAAAATAGGAGGTGGCGAGGAGGGGGAAGGTGATGAGGCAATGCTACATAGTGACTAAGGAGACCTATGTGGTGACTATGGTGGCCTATTACTAGCTAGGGGGCGGAGTAGGGCAGTGGTATGGCGGTTTAGGGTTAGGGCGGTTTAACGGGGTGGTTTTGGGGAAGGAGGTGACGTAGTTGCTTGCTAGGGTGGTGCTAGAGTGCTAGCTTGGTTCTAGGGAGGTGCTAGGATGTTTGGTTACTAGTGGTGAGGTGCTAAGATAGCTAGGTTTTGGTTTTAGGGTTTGTTTTGACCTAGTTTTGCTTAGAAAGGATTTAGGGTTTTGTCTAGGGTTTGGTGCCTAATTTAATGTTCTATGAGTGTATAGTGACTAATACTAAGTCCTAGGAGGCTTATACTAAGTGATGGTAGCTTATGGTAAAGATTTGAGAAAGTTTAGACCTAGTTCCGGGAAGTTATGGCTTAACTAGGGTTTTGTGCTTATGAGACTTGTACCTAGGTTCTAGGGATTTGTACCATGATCTAGGGAGTCTAATATATCCTAGGGTTACTAATGTAAGTCATACCTAAGCCTTAAACACTTTAAAGCATGTATGGATAAGCAATTAGGGTTTTAAAGCTAACCATAAACAAATAGGTGCAATTAGGGTTTTCTAGCATGTATAGTGTACTAGAGTGATAGTTTACTTAGTGAAAAGGTGTTTGTGACCTTGACTTGACATACCTGGATGTTTACATTGAGTAAACATAGTAGTGGTTGGCATTTGTGGATATGTGAGCTTGTCTAATGGTTAGTTATGTCATAAAGAGATAATAAGGCAAAATTTTGGCTCGGTTCCTATAGGCATTTCTAACCTAGTTTGTGCTTTATAAGGGCCTAAGTTAAGTTAATAAGGCATTTCTATCCTATAGGGAGTTAGTGGGAAATTTGTGGGGGTACTACAGTCTCCCATCCTAAAAGAAAATCTCGTCCTGACATTTTGCTAGTGTTAGTGGGTGTAGGTGAGAATAGATGGGGATATTTAGCACGGATTTGATCCTCTCGTTCCCAAGTATACTCTGATCCTCTCCTAGAGTCCCAGCATACCTTGATGATAGGAATCCGGTGATGTTTTAGATTTTTGACCTCTCGGTCCATGATTTCGACTAGTTCTTCTATGAAATTGAGCTTATCATCCAACTTAAGCTCTTTCATAGGAATGATGAGTGATTCATCCGATAGACACTTCTTAAGGTTAGAGACATGGAATGTGTCGTGTATATTACTTAGTTCACACTGGACCAATTCGTTCTAAAACCTTAAATGGTCCAATGTATCTCGGACTAAGCTTTCCTTGCTTTCCGAGACGAAAGACACCTTTCCTAGGTGAAACTTTCAACATAACCCTTTCTCTGACTTGGAATTCTAAAGGCTTACGTCTATTATCGGCATAACTCTTTTGCCGATCCCTAGCGGCTTGTAAGCGTTGCCATATTTGAACTATTTTTTCATTTGTCTTATGAATTATCTCTGGACCCGTAAGTTTTACTTCTCCAACTTCGGCCCAGCAGACCGGAGATCTGCACTTTCTCCCGTAAAGTGCTTCATANAAAGGCTTACGTCTATTATCGGCATAACTCTTTTGCCGATCCCTAGCGGCTTGTAAGCGTTGCCATATTTGAACTATTTTCTCATTTGTCTTATGAATTATCTCTGGACCCGTAAGTTTTACTTCTCCAACTTCGGCCCAGCAGACCGGAGATCTGCACTTTCTCCCGTAAAGTGCTTCATACGGTGCAGCCTTAATACTAGCGTGATAACTATTGTTATACGAGAATTCTACCAACGGTAAGTGTTTCTCCCATCCTTTTCAAAATCTATTACACATGATCGAAGCATATCCTCAAGAGTTTGGATAGTTCTCTCACTTTGACCATCGGTTTGAGGATGATATGCCGTACTCATGTCTATCTGAGTACCTAAGGCACGTTGCATAGATTGCCAAAATCTGGACGTAAAATGAGAGTCACGATCCGATATGATTGATATTGGCACTCCATGTCGGGAAACTATTTCCTTGAGGTACAACCTAGCAAGGGTTTCCATATCATCCATTTCTCGTATAGGAATTAAATGAGCTAATTTCGTAAGGCAATCAACTATTACCCAAATAGTATCATGCCCGTTAGATGTTCTAGGTAGTTTTGTGATAAAATCCATCGTAATTCTTTCCCACTTCCAAATGGGAATCTCAGGTTGTACCAATAAGCCGGATGGCTTTTGACATTCAGCCTTTACCTTAGAACATGTTAAACACTTGGCCACATATCTAGCAATGGATGCTTTCATGTCAGGCCACCAATACTGTTTCTTCAGATCCTGATACATCTTGTCAGAACCTGGATGGATGGAGTACTTAGTTTTATGGGACTCGTGTATTATCAAATTCTTAAGTTACCATGATGTGGTAACCATCTCCGACCCTTAATACAACGAGTTCCGTCTGAACGTATCTCAAAAGCCTTATCCATCCCTTGTAAATTTTCAAGTTTACGATCTCCCTTTTCTAGGGCTTCATTTTGGTCTTTCAGTATTTGGGAAGGCAAATTCAAATGAAGAGTCATAACTAATGACCTAACTCTAAATGGTTTGATTCGTTCCTTTCGGCTCAAAGCATCTGCTACTACATTAGCTTTGCCAGGATGGTAACGAATCTCACAATCATAATCAGCGAGCAGTTCTACCCAACGTCTTTGTCTCATGTTTAGCTCTTTTTGATTAAGAATATGCTGTAGGCTTTTGTGATCGGTGAAAACCGTACACTTAGTGCCATACAGATAATGTCTCCATATCCTTAGAGCAAACACTACTGCTCCTTATTCTAGATCGTGGGTAGTGTAATTTTCCTCATGTGTCTTGAGTTGTCGTGATGCATAAGCGATTACCTTACCTCTTTGCATCAACACAGCTCCAAGACCTCTACGTGAAGCATCACAGTAAATGAGAAAATCATCGTTTCCCTCTGGTAATGCTAAGATCTGAGCTTCACATAACTTTCTCTTCAAAAGTTGGAAAGCTATCTCTTGATCTTTTCCCCAGTCAAACTTCCTGTTTTTCTGGGTTAGCTCTGTCAAAAGTTTTGCTATTTTTGAAAATCCCTCAATAAACCTTCGATAGTAGCCTGCTAATCCTAAAAATTGTTGTATCTCGGTAGGATTAGTGGGACACGGCCAATTTTTAACGGCTTTGATTTTCATAGGATCGACACGAAGTCCTTGTTTATCTATCAAGTGTCCGAGAAATTGCACAACACTTATCCAGAACTCACACTTAGAGAACTTTGCATAAAGTTTCTCTGTCTTAAGTAGTTCTAGGATTATTCTCAAGTGTTTAGCGTGCTCTTCCTCGTTACGAGAATAGATAAGGATATCATCTATGAACACTATAACAAATTTATCCAAATATGGTTTACACACCCGGTTCATGAGATCCATGAAAACCGCTGGTGCGTTTGTCAAACCAAATGGCATCACTTGAAATTCATAGTGTCCATACCTTGTTCTGAAAGCAGTCTTAGGGATATCCTCTTCCCTTACTCTCAGTTGATGATAACCTGATCGTAAGTCGATCTTTGAATATATACTCGAACCCTGAAGTTGATCAAATGGATCTTCTATCCTAGGTAATGGGTATCGATTTTTGATAGTAAGTTTGTTTAATCCACGATAGTCGATACACATTCTAAATGATCCATCCTTTTTCTTAACAAATAATACCGGAGCTCCCCAAGGTGACGTACCTAGGCGAATAAAACCTCGATCGGTTAATTCCTGGAGTTGTTCAGAGCAAGGTTGTCAGGATCGGGATCCTACATAGGATCGTTTTCGGCTTTGCAAGATCGGGATCGTAGGATCGGATCGGGATCGTAAGATCCTATGAAAATGTATATATTTTTGTATAGGAGTTGTAGTTTTATATTTATATATAATATTTCATATGATAAACGAATCTAAATGGATGATAAAAGAAAAGTTATTGCAATGCTCACTTGCACAAAGTTACAACATACGTGCACCTACTTCTTGTTTAATGTTTTTTATTATAGGTTTTTTGTAATAACATTTAGATTAATGCAAAAATATAGTGTTAATTTATTGGTACGTGATTCTGTGACTTTTTTATTACAGTATATAGAATGTGCAAAAAGATAAATGGATTGTATCTGAAAATGAAGCCACATAATTTTATAATAGTGGGCAACACAATTTTTTTTGTTGATAATCAAATAAATTAAATTAGGATATTCTGATAATATTACTGAAAAATTTTAACATACAGTTCATGCTTTTATATGAAACATAAAATAAATTATGAACAAAATTGGACCAAGTATCCATATGATTTACTTCGATAACAAGCTTCTGACATGTTATAAAGCACGAAACCTAAAAAGACACATGTAAAATATTTCTAAATAGTCCATAAAAGCATAATGACTTGTCACTCATTAATATTGCAAAAGACAGTCAATTAATAATATCAAAATAATAGCTTTCATGAAGAATTCTTAGTCATTGGACTTTAAGATATGGACTTATGCTTAATAAGTTAATATAGTAAAAAATTTAAAAACAAAAAATAAAAAAATAAATAACTCGGCGATCTTACGATTCTACGATCCGATCCCACGATCCTACGTGCGATCCTACGATCCTGATATGATCCTACTCGAATTACGATCTTGTTAAGATCCTGATCTTTTTTTATGTGTAGGATCGTAGGATCGTACGATCCTACGATCAGGATCGCGATTTTGACAACTATGGTTTAGAGAGTTCCTTCATCTCTGAGGGGCTAACCTATAGGGTGCTTGGGCTATAGGTGCCACTCCGGGAATTAAATCGATTTGAAACTCTATTTGTCGGATAGGAGGTAAGCCAGGTAAATCCTTAGGAAAAACCTCTAGGTATTCCCTGACTACAGGGATCTCATCTAGTCGTTTTTCATCTGGCTTTGTCTCTGTTACTTGAATAACAAAGACTTGACAACCTCGTGAGATGTATAGTTCCGTTTTGATACATGAGATGAAGTTAAGACAAGTCTTACTTCGATCTCCTCGGATAATTAAAGTTTCATCGCTGATAGGTACATGGATGATTTTCTCGTCACAAAGAATCTTGGCTTGATTCTTGGACAACCAATCCATTCCCACAACAATGTCAAAACCATCGAGTCTCATGGGTATAAGGTCGATTTCGAATGGGTGGTTAAGTAAGGTTAAGGTACAACCCTTAAGGATGGCGTTAACACTAACTAGGTGTCCGTCGGCCATTTCTATCTCATAGTAAGTATCTAAAGCTATGGGTTTGATCCTAAGTCTAGAAGCAAAAGGTGTAGATACGAAACTCCTATCGGCTCCAGAATCAAAAAGTACTGTAACTAAATGATTATTTAAAAGAAACTTACCCGCAACTACGCTCGGATCTTGAGGATCGTTCCTATCCCTCAACATGTAAGCTCTACCCTGGGCAACATCAATATTTTTATTTGGACACTTACTTGCGTAATGTCCATTCTTTCCGCAAGTATGACAAGTAACCAATACTGGTGGTGGATTACCCCCAGTGACTGGTCCTTTATCCTTGCAATCCCTTGGCTGATGGCCCACCTTGTTACATATCGTATACTTAATGAAACAAGGCCCTGTGTGATGCATAGCACATCTCCTACACAGAGGGGCTCTCCCAGCATAACCACTTCCCTCAGTTGGAGTGGCGGCATAAGCTCTAGTAGCTCCTTGCCTTGGGTTTGGTTGAGGATAGGGGTTGATACGATGACCACTACCTATATTACGGGTGTTACCGAAAGCTCTCCCATCGTGGAACTTTCGTTTATTATCGTTGGGCACTGGCACAAAGTTGTGCTTCGTTACTTGGTCCATTAACCTTAAAGTGATATTAATGGCTTCCTCTAA
The DNA here is from genome assembly GCA_014162995.1 of Artemisia annua. Lineage (NCBI taxonomy): Eukaryota > Viridiplantae > Streptophyta > Magnoliopsida > Asterales > Asteraceae > Artemisia > Artemisia annua. The sequence continues at coordinate 154,744 of LBNU01036546.1, read as the reverse complement.
CGTTTGAGGTTTAGCGGCAGTAACGTTCCCTTCGATACTCCGGGGCAAACCTCCGATGAAGACTTCTATTGTCTTTTCAGTAGTTGGCACCATTGTTGGACACAAAGTTGCCAATTCCTGAAATCTTCTAATATAAGTCTTTACATCGTTCCCCTTCACTGACAAGTTATAGAACTCGTCTTCCATTTTCTTAATCTCCGTCCGAGGACAGTATTTCTTAATCATTAGTTACTTGAAGTCATTCCAAGGGAGCTTGTATGCCTCCTCAATACCTATTGGTTGTGCATACGAGTTCCACCAGGATAACGCTTCCTCGGTAAGTGTACTGGTAGCAAACTTAACCTTACAATCCTCAGTACAGTTACTACGGGCAAATACCGATTCGCATCTCTCAAACCAGTGGATTAATCCTATGGCCCGTTCTGTTCCCTTAAAATTAAAGGGTTGACAGCTCATAAACTCCTTGTAGTTACTCTTCTTCACTACAGGAATTTCGAGGTTTCTAGCCATGTTGGCATCCCTAGCTCCTAGTGCTGCAGCTATACTGTCAGTCACTAGTCGCTGGATGTCTTCCTGAGTCATGGCAGGTGTAGTGGGAGTAGCGGGAGTGGTAGCTCTAGTACGTGCCATTCTATAGATAGAACGGGATAAGAATAGTGTCGTAGTTTATGTTCTAATTTCTTAGAACATTATCTGATACCGGGGTTAGTGAGTATAGGGGATCCTAAAACTAAAGGGCAAATTCCTAATAAGAGTTACTATATTCCACAGAAATTTGTTTCCCCTCGTCTAAAGGCATAGTGAGATTATCCTATGGGATTCTAGTTCCTAAATATAGGGCATGGGGTATGGGATATATAGGCAAACTATATTTCTTATACTAACTTTTCCTATATCTTACAGGGTGAGCTATGCATATACTATCTATCATACTATCTAGTAAACTACTTATATTACCTATAACCTTACTAATTTGTTTCTTTGTTGTTTTTAAGCTCTTGTATTGCTTCTAGTAGGTCTCTTATATCAGACTTATGGCTATTCCTAAGATCTTCTATGATCATTTCTATAGTGGAAAGTCTAACATGTGTAGTAACTACTTCGTCAGAGTGTCCTTCATATTTCGTTTGTAACCTAAAGATTTGATTACGGGTTTTCTCTAATTCTTTATCTAGCCTAGTGTAGTCTTTTTGAATTATTATCCTACCTTTTCCTAAGTCACTTATCCTATTTTCTACTTCTTCTATACGCCCTAGAGATAATTTATCTAAATGACTAAGTATATCTTCTATTTGTTCTTCATGCCTTTCTAAAGGTGTACGTTTTATACGAACTATTTCATATTTCAAACCTAGGGGAAGGTGAAGGTAGTCTAATACGTAATTTCTTATGAGGAGGGGAAGCTATTTCAGGGACATATTAATCTTGGGTACTATAGTGGGGTATAGAGGGTGTAGTGGTTATAGTAGGTACTATAGGAATGTTACTACCATATGCTTGCATATACCCATTATATGCTTGCATATAGGGATCATTCGGGGAAGGTTCTATTCCTAAGTTAACTAAGATATTCTGGGCTAATTCTTCTGGAGAATTAGAGCCAACAGAGGACTGACTAGGAGTAGCCGGAGCATACTCATAACTATCCGATGAGTTATCCTCATCATCAGTGTCTAACACTATGATAGGATTGTTAAAGGATGACATATCTAACTGTCATTTCCGAGTAAATGCCTTAGTATAATTCTAACCTATATAACTATCTTAAAGGCAATATGGGGAGTGCAATAGGGTATCTAATCCTAGAGGCAAGTTAGAGGATGCAATAGTGAGCCTAACCTAAAGGCAAGTCGGGAATTCTAACCTAAAGGCAAGTTAGAGGGTTAAACCTAAAGGCAAATTGGAAAGTCTAACCTAGAGGCAAATCGGAGTGTCTTTTGGCACGGAGGACTTTTTGAAAAATGATTATAGTTTCAAGAAAAACCTTTTGTTCTCTATAACCGAGGCTCTGAGACTAATCTGTAACACCCCCGTTTTTCATAGATCGCAGCGGATTTAGAGTTGGGGTATTACTTCATGAAAGCAAAGACAAGATAATAGAAAACGACTCGAAAAGAGACGTTTTGAAAAAGGTGTTATTATTCATTATTTCATCAGAGTTTTTATAGTAAAATTTATACTTTTACCAAAAGTGAGGTCCCAAAGACTCCATGTTATGGAAAAACTGATGAATGATAACTATTATAGACGTCCTCATGTCCAATGTCACACCGTGCTAGGGTTCCTAAAGTGCTCATATACCTAGGATACATGCTTAAAAGTCAACACTAGGTTGAGTGAGAGTCATAGGTTTAGGGTGTGGGTAAAGGATTGAATACAAGTTCCACAGGGTTCAGTTTTACCCTAGAGATAATTTATCTAAATGACTAAGTATATCTTCTATTTGTTCTTCATGCCTTTCTAAAGGTGTTTTATACGAACTATTTCATATTTCAAACCTAGGGGAAGGTGAAGGTAGTCTAATACATAATTTCTTATGAGGAGGGGAAGCTATTTCAGGGACATATTAATCTTGGGTACTATAGTGGGGTATAGAGGGTGTAGTGGTTATAGTAGGTACTATAGGAATGTTACTACCATATGCTTGCATATACCCATTATATGCTTGCATATAGGGATCATTCGGGGAAGGTTCTATTCCTAAGTTAACTAAGATATTCTGGGCTAATTCTTCTGGAGAATTAGAGCCAACAGAGGACTGACTAGGAGTAGCCAGAGCATACTCATAACTATCCGATGGGTTATCCTCATCATCAGTGTCTAACACTATGATAGGATTGTTAAAGGATGACATATCTAACTGTCATTTCCGAGTAAATGCCTTAGTATAATTCTAACCTATATAACTATCTTAAAGGCAATATGGGGAGTGCAATAGGGTATCTAATCCTAGAGGCAAGTTAGAGGATGCAATAGTGAGCCTAACCTAAAGGCAAGTTGGGAATTCTAACCTAAAGGCAAGTTAGAGGGTTTAACCTAAAGGCAAATTGGAAAGTCTAACCTAGAGGCAAATCGGAGTGTCTTTTGGCACGGAGGACTTTTTGAAAAATGGTTATAGTTTCAAGAAAAACCTTTTGTTCTCTATAACCGAGGCTCTGAGACTAATCTGTAACACCCCCGTTTTTCATAGATCGCAGCGGATTTAGAGTTGGGGTATTACTTCATGGAAGCAAAGACAAGATAATAGAAAACGACTCGAAAAGAGACGTTTTGAAAAAGGTGTTATTATTCATTATTTCATCAGAGTTTTTATAGTAAAAGTTATACTTTTACCAAAAGTGAGGTCCCAAAGACTCCATGTTATGGAAAAACTGATGAATGATAACTATTATAGACGTCCTCATGTCCAATGTCACACCGTGCTAGGGTTCCTAAAGTGCTCATATACCTAGGATACATGCTTAAAAGTCAACACTAGGTTGAGTGAGAGTCATAGGTTTAGGGTGTGGGTAAAGGATTGAATACAAGTTCCACAGGGTTCAGCTTAAACCCGAGGAAAAAGGTTTTAGGAAGTATTATTGCACTAAGCTCATGAAACCGCACTGACAGTCCGGGTCATGGGGGCTGCAGACCCAACCATGAGGGGACAAGAAGGATAACTTGCCAAAGTTAATCCTTAGAGGTTTCAAGTATAGTACTTATTGGTTACCCGGCTGAGGTAAACTAACGGGAGTTGTCAAACTCCAATATATCTATCAACTATACCAGCATTCACTTTCGTAAAACCCGCAAGTGATTATGGCTCATGAATTTTAGTTATGTAATGGTGGCAGAATAGTATCACTTGTGCAATAACGATAGAAAAGACTTGTATTCAATTTAAAGCAAGTATCCCCCTCACAGCGTTTGTAAAGCATTTAAAAAGTGTGAGGCTCCGAAACTAACATGGGTCTTAGGTAAGTAGGTTAGGGGTTTAGACAGCTTACTCACGTATCCTGACGGTAGTGTAGGTGTGTGTATGTCAAGTCTTTGTATAGGTTTTCTTAACTAATNCAAGTGATTATGGCTCATGAATTTTAGTTATGTAATGGTGGCAGAATAGTATCACTTGTGCAATAACGATAGAAAAGACTTGTATTTAATTTAAAGCAAGTATCCCCCTCATAGGGTTTGTAAAGCATTTAAAAAGTGTGAGGCTCCGAAACTCACATGGGTCTTAGGTAAGTAGGTTAGGGGTTTAGACAGCTTACTCACGTATCCTGACGGTAGTGTAGGTGTGTGTATGTCAAGTCTTTGTATAGGTTTTCTTAACTAATCACTCTTAGGGTTTTTATATATAACATAACACCGTTCGGGCCATCGTAATCCAGAAGTATAACTCCTCATATGAAGCTCCCTACTATTGTATTATGCTGCCAACATAATACCGTTCGGGCCATCATAATTCAGAAGTATATAACTCCTCACACGAAGTTCCCTAGTATTGAGTTATGTTGTTATTAAGTTTTAGTTATAACATGACACCGTTCGGGCCATCATATCTCAAAAGTATATGCAATAATCGATTGAGGAGCCAGGGCACTTTAAATCGTAAACCCAACAAACTCGTCAAAACGAAATATCCACATAGTACTCCTCGCATGAAGCTCCCTAGTATTGTGTCATGTTCTAACTAGGAAAATAGGTTTTTGATACTTATATGAAAATAGTCCATTTATACCCTTAAGTATTATATATTTACATTTTCTACCCTAAACTTATAAACTTATAATATTTAAGTATATAACTATCTAATTTTTGCACAAATAGTCCCTAAACTTAACTATTTGAAAGAAATGACAAAAATAGTCCTTAGAGTATATTATCTTTCAATATTTACCTATTATACCCTCAAGTTAACTATATTTGCAAAACTAGTCCTTTTAACTATATAACTTATTTTACTTTCTATCCTAAGGTTTCAAATCTTTGAAAAAAGGGTCTTGCACTTATAAGTTATAAGGAATGTCAAAAACAGTCCCTAGACTTTATTGTTTCAGGAATTTACAGTATATACCCCTGTGCATGTAAACTTTCATAAAACTAGTCCTAAATTCAAGTAAACTATATTTTTATTAAACCATTAAGTTTCCTAACTTACGTTTTAACTTATATTAACTCAAATAAGTCACGTAAATCAGATTATAGCTCAAGAACATGCACATAACCACATAAACATGCAATTCGATCTAACTAGGGTTTCAAAAAGGAAAGCATGCAAATGATGGGTTCTAGGTTCTAGCTAAGGGTTCTAAGGTATCTAAGGTCTCTCCTAAGTGTCCTAGGTCTGTTCTATAACTAGTTTATGCAAATGTAAAGCTTACCTATGTCGTGGGAACCTTAACAAGGGTTTAGGGTTTTCTCGGCCAAAATACTTAACTCGACAAGGCTAGGGCTTCACTACTCGGATTCTTTGGGTTCTAAGGGTCTTAGACTACAGAAGTGTGTGTGATAAAGAATAGAGGGAGGTGTGGAGAGAAATGGTGAGGGATTGCTCGTAATTTATAGGGTCCGTTTGTGTAGCGAGCAAGAAAAGAAAGTAGGAGGTGGCGAGGAGGGGGAAGGTAACGAGGCAATGCTACATGGTGACTAAGGAGACCTATGTGGTGACTATGGTAGGCTATTACTAGCTAGGGGCAGAGTAGGGCGGTGGTATGGCGGTTTAGGGTTAGGGCAGTTTAACGGGGTGGTTTTGGGGAAGGAGGTGACGTAGCTGCTTGCTAGGGTGGTGCTACGGTGCTAGCTTGGTTCTAGGGAGGTGCTACGATGTTTGGTTACTAGTGGTGAGGTGCTAAGATAGCTAGGTTTTGGTTTTAGGGTTTATTTTGACCTAGTTTTGCCTAGAAAGGATTTAGGGTTTTGTCTAGGGTTTGGTGCCTAATTTTGTGTCCTATGAGTGTTTAGTGACTAATACTAAGTCCAAGGAGGCTTATACTAAGTGATGGTAGCTTATGGTAAAGATTTAGGAAAGTTTAGACCTAGTTCTGGGAAGTTATGGCTTAAATAGGGTTTTGTGCTTATGAGACTTGTACCTAGGTTCTAGGGAGTTGTACCATGATCTAGGGAGTCTAATATATCCTAGGGTTACTAATGTAAGTCATACCTAAGCCTTAAACACTTTAAAGCATGTATGGATAAGCAATTAGGGTTTTAAAGCTAACCGTAAACACATAGGTGCAATAAGGGTTTTCTAGCATGTATAGTGTACTAGAGACCTAGAGTGATATTTTACTTAGTGAAAAGGTGTTTGTGACCTTGACTTGACATACCTGGATGTTTACATTGAGTAAACATAGTAGTGGTTGGCATTTGTGGATACATGAGCTTGTCTAAGGGTTAGTTATGTCATAAAGAGATAATAAGGCAAAAATTTGGCTCGGGGAAATTCCTATAGGCATTTCTAACCTAGTTTGTGCTTTATAAGGGCCTAAGTTAAGTTAGTAAGGCATTTCTATCCTATAGGGAGTTTGTGGGAAATTTGTGGGGTACTACAATTAGGATTTGGAAATCTAACACACACTAAACTTTAGACACACATATTAACTTACGTGACCATATGCATCAAATTTTCGTTACACTTAATCATGTTTGTATGGTTTAGTGTGACCATATATGACATTTGGTCACACTCTTCAAGTGTGTGACATATATTTGTCACTCTTAAATGCATATCGTGACTAACGCTTCAAACTGAATTTTTAGTTGTCACACATTTCAAATTCATATGTGGCTAACTATTCAGCAAAGAATAGCAGTCACGTTTATATAATGTGTGACAAACTTGACTATATAATTTAGCCACATACGCAAGTACTTCATGTGACCATATATCTTTTTTGGTCACACCGTTCAATTGTGTGACATATATTTGTCACATATGGATATCTATAGTGTGACTAATGTTTTGAGCTGATTTGTATCAGTCACACGTCCCGAATTAAAAGTGACTAAAATGTCGAAAAATATTTACCAGTTACCCTCTAGTCACATATATACACCAATGTGTGACATATATTTTACGAAATGGTCACACAAGTCGGATCAAGTGTGGCTGTTTATTTAAGGCTGGTACATTTAGTCACGTAAATTTGTTGCTGTGTGGCCATTCGAAATACGCTATGTGTGACGAAAGGCCATATTTGTACTAGTGTTAGGTTTAGCATGGTTAAGGAAATGTGGTGTTACAAAGCAAGAAATGAGGTGTTGCATACCCTAAAGAGGGTGGCTGATTTTAGCTAGTCAAATGGGAGTGGAAATGTTATTTTTGAAAGAGTATATAAGTTGTAATATTATCTCAAGGTGGTGGATGGTGTTGGGTAGGTTATGCATGTATGCATGCAAAATGACCTAAGTATGCAACTTTGCATAGAAAATGAATATGAATGCATATGATCGCTAAAAATGATTATGAGTGTGCCATGTACTTGCTTATAGTAGACTAAACATTAGTCTAGTGTGACGTAAAACATCCAAAGATAGTTCCCGTATGCGCGGGATAACCTAACGGTTATGGTAAAGTTAATAGTTTACGTGTTTAGCACAAAACGTTCAAATATATGAGTAACTGTTAACCTGAAATTGTCAGTTGTCACAAAATGTTTTGTGTTCCAAGAATGTAGTTAATACATCAAATAAATATGATTTACCATTGAATGAATTTGAGATTATCTTTGAGTAGAATAAAACAACTAGAAAGGAAACCAAAACGAGCAAGGTACAAGAAGACGTGGACACTGGTGATGATAGTGAGGGTGAGTTAGAGAAAGTTGATAATGAAACTAGCATCGGGAAGTAGAAGTGGATTTTTGCCCAAGAGCTTTTATGAACAATGGAAGGAAGCAGTGGATGAGGATTATAATCTATAATATGATGATTTGTACGATGATCATGGTATCCCTGAAGATCAACAAGCTTTTTGTGATGCTTGGATATCAAGGTTCACGGTCGAAAGAAGATCTAGAATACTTTTGATGTTACGTTGAGTCAATTGTAATCTAGTCATAGTCGTATCTTCGTTATAGAAGTAGTTTGCTTTTTTATGTTAGTCTCACCGCCTATCTAACGGGCTGAGATGTGGGGGTCACACATATATGTTGTACTTAAACATTTTTTTGGAATAATACATTTACCGGGAAAACCCTTTTACACCCAAAATAGCCCATAAAACAAACTAAGTTTATATTGTCTACTCATATAAGTTTAGTATTATAACAAATTAACCTCTAAACCTATTAGACTATATATTTTAACTTATTTTGTCATTTTTTTATTAGTGCGAACACTTTTTATTAAAAACACATATTATTTTTAAAAACTTTATTTCCATGCTATAAAACTGATGTTTGTACACCTGCTGCAACGTGCGGGGAACAAATATCTCATTAAATAATAAGTGTTAGGGCTTGTTTACTAAATTAACTGACTTGGACATATTGTCATATTAGCCCCTTAATTGAGAGAGAGAGAGAGGGACTATTTGGTTGACCTTCCCATTAAGATGATTTAAAGGATTGAGCTCACTCGTTAAGTGGAATGAAAACACCCCTTTAGTGTGGGTAAAGTTTAGGCATAGCCATATATTTTGTGGAGGGTTGAAAACTAAAATTAATAATGTCAAATGTTTGTATAAAATGTTGGTTCACAATGAAAATTAATATACTAAATTTGCAGTAAAACTATAATTAAAAATAAAAATAAAAAATAAAATCTTGTTCAGTGAGATCGGTCTACTTACCATGCCATTCTCATCTAGTTTAATGAATTACTTAGGGTGCGTTTGGTTCACAGAATGTTTTTGAAGGAATTGTAATCTTTGAAATGAATTGTAATTTGAATGAATTGTAATTCAAAGAATTGTAATGTGTTGGAATTGTAATTGATGAAATCTGTCATTGTGTTTGGTTGACTAGCAACGTAACGTAATTTAGAAAAACATTAATAATAATAATGATAATAATAATATTAACAATAATAAAATAGTAATAGTAAAATTATTTATTAAATAATAATATTATTTATTAAATAATAATATAATAATATAAATAATATAATTTATTAAATAATAATAATAATAATAATAATAATAATATAAATAATAATAAATAATTAATAATTTTAATATTATAATAATAATAATAATAATAATAATAATAATATAATTATTAATAATATAATAATAATAATAATAATAATCTATTATTATTATTATTATTATTATTATTATTATTATTATTATTATTATTATTATTATTATTATTATTATTATTATTAGTTTATTATTATTAAGTTATTATTATTATAACAATAATAATAATATTATTAATAATAATAATAATAATAATAATAATAATAATAATAATAATAATAATAATAATAATAATAATAATAATATATTATTATTATTATTATTATTATTATTATTATTAATTATATTATTATTATTATTATTATTATTATTATTATAACAATAATAATAATAATAAATATTATTATAATTATTTTTATATTTTTAAATTAAATAATATATTAATAGTAATTAATAATAACGTTGAAAGATAAATAATGATATTTAACTTTTAAAAATCTGAATTCCAACGTAATTCAACACATTCTATCAAGTTTGCTATGTAATCTGAATTACATTACTGGACGTAATTGGTTGTAATCCAATTACATTTCCTTGCAAACCAAACATGCCATGTAATGTAATCTGAATTACAATTACATCCATCCTGCCGACCAAACAGGATTGTAATGTAACTCAGATTACAATTACAAGGAATTACAACGAACCAAACACCCCCTTAGGTTTCATAGTGGAAAAACATGATGTAAAGTTACAGCTAGCAGTTGTTTGGGTAAAAGTTCTTAAAATTTGTTTCATACTAATTTGCAGATAATTTTACTCCAACAGAATCGTCGTATATAACAATACTCCGTATGACATAACAGAGTGAATCAAATACTATGTAGAATTATGTTGCTTATTGTCACATTTATAGCTTTTCAACCATATATGACACATTATATTTCGAATTGTAGATTAGGCCAGTTAATTCATCAAAGTTGGATTAAACACATAAAATCACATATAATTTTAACTACACGTGATGTCAGTCACATGTGATAAGTACTACATGTGTTGTTATCACATGTGACTATAGAAGTTTCACAAATGAACAACTATAGTGCGTGATATATAGTTGAAAAACCATGAATATAGTGCGTGATATATAGTTGAATATAGTGCGTGATATATAGTTGAAAATATATAATTTGAATATAGTGCGTGATATAGTGCGTGATATATAGTTGAATATAGTGCGTGATATATAGTGCGTGATATATAGTTGAATATAGTGCATGAACTATTAAGGATGCATGGGACCAGGGTGATCCTACCGATTTTCACCTTTTGTAGATAATATATAATTTGAATATAGTGCGTGATATATAGTTGACAAACCATGAATGTGTATTTTTCATTGCAAAAAACGAGAAAAGTTTTTGATTCATGGACAAATGCTTATGACAATTTTAGTACAGATGTTTAGTATTCGAACTTTGATATTAGTGTAAAATCACATGTGATATGCCATGTGAATTTCAATACCGGAAATAAAATTTGGAAAGAACGACCAAAAAAGTTTGTCGAAAGTATATTAAAGTGCTCTTCTATAGAAAGATAATTAAATGATCGTCGTAACGGTATAATTTATTCTGTCTAACGATAAATAGTTCATGAGATATTTAATTTATAAAAAGTAGGTGTAATTTGACTGAGATTTGTCACTTGTTATATGTGAAAAGTTTTACATGTAAAATAACTCCCATCTATATTATATTGTGCATTAGTAGAATTTCAGATTTACCTACTTAGAAAATATGATTGGTTGTAATCGAAAATGAACTTATTTGAGACAACCTTCAATAGTAATGTGGAGATTTAATTTGGGGAGACAGAATGTTTATTTCTTTGAAAAAAACTTGAATAGTTCAACCAGATATTTATTCAACTAATTTTTAATTTTAATTGAACTCAGAATATATATAATACAAATCAACACATGTGACAAGGTTCTAGCTATGCATTTACAGTATAAATAGAGATGCTAACAATACAATACTTGCCATATACAAACTAAACATCCTCTTATTGTTCAAGTGTTTGTATTTCGATCTAGGTGTTCAAGATATATCCATGGAATCCAACTTTCTTGCACCCCCTCCAAAATCCGATAGTCTTATAACTATTCTTAGTATTGATGGTGGAGGCATTAGAGGTATCATTCCGGGTGTCATTCTACAGTACCTTGAGGCTGAACTTCAGGTATAAATGTATAATTGATACATGCGTGCATGGACACATACATAAGTTAATGCATAAGTAAATAGCCTTACAAAACGGTTCCATCATTTCTTCATTATATATTGCTTGTTTTTATGGTTGCAAACTTGTTGGGATTACAGTAACATTGATAGACAAGATCATATATATGCAGCGTATAGATAAAGATCCAAATGCAAAGCTAGCAGATTACTTCGATGTCATAGCCGGAACAAGCACTGGTGGTCTAGTGACAACGATGTTAACGACTCCAAAGGCACCTGGCAGCGAGGAACCTATATATGCTGCTAAAGATATTGTCCCGTTTTATCTCGAAAACGCCCCCATTATTTTTGATCAATGGAAGTAAGATGAAACAGGAGCATGCAGATATATATGTGTACCTCAATACGACAATTACTTATCAATTTCTTAATTTATTTAAAAAAAAAAAAAAAAAAAAAAAAAAAAAAAAAAAAAAAAAAAAAAAAAAAACACCCGGTTTATTATATATGTGCGGAAAAACAGTATCAAACTGAGTGCTTGATCATTTCAGTTAATTTTTGTTGTTGCAGATTTATATTTCCGTTTTCAAGGAGGTATGTGTCAATGAGGGGGCCGTTATACGACGGGGAGAAGCTTAGAAAAATTGTGTACACATCTCTAGGCGGGAAGGAAACACGGTTGAGTGATACATTGACTAATGTTGTCATTCCTGCTTTCGATATACAGAGCATGCGGCCTGTGATATTCAGCTCATTTAAGGTGACTATTGTTGACTGCATGCATATTTTTTTAGGTCAAACATATATATTCGGACATAAAAACAATATTTAATAAATTTCCACGGAAAATATAAGAAAATATGATAAACTTATTATTAAGGTACAATTAATTAATTAATTTATATATAAATATTTCATTTTTTTTTATAAATATTTTCATAACAATGAAACAATATTTAAAAATATTTTCATAACTTAAAATTTGAGTGATTTAATTGAATTGTCTTCTAACTTCGTTACTAACAGGTATGATTTTTCCAGAAAAAGATTTAAAAGAAATTCATCGATTTATTCTCGTAGTTATAATACACCTGCACGTGCGAGATTTTAACACAAAAGTTTTACAGTATTATTTATTAATATCGATTAATATTTTATATATATAGAAGCATTTGACTTTTTTTTTAATTGACTTGATGTTGAGGTTGGTGTTATTTAAATTTAGTTATTCATATCATGTCCTAACATTATGTTTGTTTAATAGCACGTAATGACCATTGATTTTGTTTTTCCGAATAAAGAGAAATTACTTGCGTCGTTATTATCGGTACAATCTCATATATTTTATTTTCATCTCACATTAAATTTGTGTGTCGTGCCTTCATTTAGATACTTATATTCCTGTTAATAATAATTTTAGCTATATTTAACTTTTATTTAACTGTGTATGTATGAGTTAAACTTATACAGATAAATAATATGACTTTGGTACGCTATTAATAAAAAAAATGCTTTTGCGGATCATCTCACTTAATCTTATAGAGAGAAATAACATAAGTTATTCGTATATATAGAATCTTGTGTATTTATTTAATTATCACAATAAATCATGCATATACATTAGTTAAATATATATTGATAACAATATCCATTAATAAGAACAATGTATATGTTATTAAATATAAAGTGTTGGGGGTATTTGGTAAATGGGAAGGAATATAGTGAGAAGAAAAATTAAAATAAGAATAATAAAAATGATTTCTAGCCACACATTTTAAATAAGAGTGAGATTTTCAAAATAAGATGTATATATTTTTGTAGGTGAATCTGAAATGTGTGGTTGTGGTTTCTTCTCACTAGTATTATTTTAATTTTTCTTTTAATTTGATCCTAACTCTTTGGTAAATTTATAAAGTTATTAAAACATAGAAAAACTGATAAGCTTACTTAAATCTTTATAATTTATTTAAAATTTAACAACTAAGTTTTATTAATTATCCCCCCCCCCTTCTTTTTCTATTTTTCTTTTTATAAAATTGACAAATATGTTTATATACATATTTATTTTGCTAAATGTAATTTATATAATTTTTACCAAATTGAAGCTGATTTTAACTTTTATTGGTCAATGAATAGGCTAGATTTCAAGATTGAGCTTTCTTATTGGTTAATAAAAAAATATTTTTACATTTTGTATCTTTTCTTTTTATATAAGAGATTTTCACTTACTAAATAATGACCTAACTAACCTAAAAGGTTGATCAAATTTTCATTGTACTAACACACAAAGATATAATTGTAGTTTGACTGCTTTTATTTATTTATTTATTTTTAATTACTCCCTCCGTCTAATATTAAATGTTCACTTTTGATTTTTATAGCCTTTTTTCTTCAACTTTAATCATAAATATTTTTGTTTGTATTATATAATACTTGATAAAAATTATATCTAACGAAAATACATTTAAAACTCAATTCATTAATGTATTTTGCATCAAGTATTATATAACATACATAAAAATATTTAAAATCAAAGTTTATTAAAAAAAAAAAAAAAAAAAAAACTTTGAAAGGTCAAAGTTGACATTTAATATGGGACGGAAGGAGTATTATTTTTCTATCACTTGAGTCATTACATTACTTTTCTGACTTTTTAGGTCATTATACTATGGAAACTGCCTATTACCTTCATTGTGTTATCAGAAGTAGCTAAAAACAAAGATTTAAGTATAGAAGATTTGTAAAAGATTTACCAATGTAAAACTGATAAAAAAATGCTCAATGATTTACTAATAAAATAGAGTTGGAAGTGTATGTTCAAAGGGACATTACACGTGATCTAGCCACTTTTAAAGAGGTAGCGAGTTGAGTTAGGTACTCAGTTATCAAAATGATTTAAATGGTTTTTTTATAAAACAATAAGCATATTGCGGTTACTCAAAAACAAAATCGTAAACTAAAGTGACTTAGCAAATTTCGATAGCACAATGACCCTGATAGTAAGTTTCAACTTTCAATTGTATAGTGACTCAAAAACCAAGAAAAATGATGCAACGACTGAATTAAACAAAAACGTAAATCATGATTACTTTTGTGTATTAAACATTTTTGTAATGTGTTAATACTTTTAAACAAGTAATGTGTTAATACTTTTAAACAAGTATATTAATTATCAAAATATCGTATTTTAATCAACTTAACACTTTTGCATTTTGACAGGGTCTATAATTGTACTTCCAGGCAAGTCCTATTTATGTTTAAAACTGTCTCTAATCGGAGTCAATACAAAAACGCGATTATATGTAACTTTTGATATATATTAGTGATAAATATTATAAATAGTTTAACCAATTCATAAATAACAAACATTTTAAACTTTAGAGGTCACATTCCTTAAGAAACATAAAATTCAAGGGTCATTTTCTTATGTTGTTAAATGTAAAAGAAGAAAAAAAAAAAAAAAAAAAAAAAAAAAAAAAAAAAAAAAAAAAAAAAAAAAAAAAAAAAAAAAAGTTATTCCATGCCAATGCAAAATTTGAAACAAGGCATCATAGTTCGCCCAACGATCCTTAAGCTAGTAGACTAAGCTTACCATTGTGCCTTTTCATGCCAAATACGTCGATTATAATGAAGATAATACGGAGTACTTTTTTAAAGACGGCGTTCCTACGCCTAATGTATTAATAGGTAATTATTGGAGCGTGGAGGAGTGATCTTTGCAAGATTCAAATAGAAGTATATCTTAACGGAGATGATTGAGATACTCACACTTTTGATTGGACACTCAATTGTACAAACAATTAAAGCACACTGTAAGCACGGTACAAGTATGTAATGCACACAGTGGAGTGTCCCAATCAAAAATATGAGTGTGCAAATCATTCCCCGTATCTTAAAATATACCATTGTTTTGAAGATGTGAAAATAAGTAGCTGCAAGCGGCCTAAGTTAAACGTGTTAATCATTTTCAAGAATGCAATTGCTACCAGTTGATATTCATTAACTGATAATGATTAAATTACAAGGATTTTGTAAAATTGATTTATTATTTTTAGGACATTTTTATTAATAGCACAAGTTAAATATTACTTTAATTTGTGAAATCAAAATAAGGAAAATACATTCACCGATCAGGTTGAACTAAGAACAATGTTTTTTACTTTTTTTTTTTTTTTTTTTTTTTTAAGGCGAAAGCAAATCCTAGCATCAATGCTAGCATGTACGATATATGCATCGCTACTTCGGCTGCTCCCACGTACCTCCCAGGCCATTATTTTGTCAATGATGGTCAAGAGTTCAACCTTATCGATGGTGGGGTTGCGGCTAATAACCCGGTAAGTAACAAATACATGAAGTAGAACACTACTTTTCATTAAATACAAGGAGCTAGCAATTTGTCAGTTTATGCATAATAAAGACATGTACAAACAATAACAACCAACCCGTTNTTTTTTTTTTTTCTTTAATTGTAGACTGGTGTTGCACTAGATGAACTGATGGAGCCTTTTAAGAAAGACTCAAAAGAGTATCTTTATGATAAAATTCTCGTGCTTTCGTTAGGGACGGGTTCTAAGGACACTGAGGCCGAAGATAAATATGACGTTAAAAAATCTTCAAAATGGGGAGTGCTTAGTTGGATACTTTTCAATAATTCCCCGTTGACGCAGATTTTCTCTCATGCAAGTGAAGATTTGGTTGATTATCGTATACGTGATGTCTTTAAACCTGAAAATTATCTCCGCATACAGGTAAAGGGCCTAACAAACAATGTTCGAATATAAAACCATATTCCTTTCATTCAACTTGCATTAAAAAGTGTTTGTATATATGTAACTAGGACAACACGCTGACTGGAGATTTGTCTTCAGTTGACATAGCAACTAAGAAAAATCTTAACGCTCTGAAACAAGTTGGCATAGAATTGCTAGATAAACCGGTTTCTCGTGCAAATTCCAAGACAGATGAATTTGAACCGGTCAAAGATGTTGTTACAAACCGTCAAGCACTGACCGAGTACAAGTTTTTGATCCTTACTCTGATCTATATTTACTTGACTAGATGAAAACCAGCATAGCTTAATGGTGTTTNTTACATAAACTGCAGCTTTGCACAAAAACTATCAGTTGAAAGGCACAACAGGGGTAAGGGTGATTTGGCTAATAGAAAAAAGAGCGTCATTGGTTTACTCAAACAAAATATGGGCATTCATGCATAGAGTGAATGGTAGAAGTGAAGTGCGGCAAACTTCACTTTGTATTTATATTCCAGTATTGTTATTTAATTCAATAACGTGGAACGCTTCATGTTGTATGTGTTCCCAGGTACTTTGTATTTCAATTATGTGGCAAACTCCCTTCTGTATTTGTATTTTCGTAATTGCTTTTGTGTTTTAATAAAGTGGCAAATTTCATTTGCCTATTTCAATTTTATTATACACTAGTAGGGTACCCGCGCGTTGCAGCGGCGGATACCCTTAAATAAATGTTAACGACATCAAAAGGCAAAAGTGATAGCTAGCAGTTGTAAACCGTTCGGGCCGCGAGCCCGTTGGCCCATGCTTGTTCGGGCTCGAACCGCCCGTGCCTGTTCAGGCTCGAGTCCATTTGGCCTGTTGCCCGTTTGGGCTTGAATATTTGTATAATATGCTCTATTATTTGTATTAGTGACATTTAATGTAGGAATTGTGTTTAAGTTGGTTGTACAATATGCTTAATAATTTGTATTTTTTATGTAAGGGGTGTTTTAATAACTACATTAATTATATTTATTAACCAGTTAATTAGTGTTAGTAAATGTGTTTTAATTTTTTTAGTGCAAAGGTGAACTTATATTTACTTCCAAAACTTGAGTACATATAATAACATCAAGATTTGGACATACCCCAAATCTGATTCAACATCTCAAACAAACAACAGAATACTATCTTTCAATACAAGTAGCAAATGACTAACACAACAATATCAGTCTAGCATCTAAACTACTTCAGCCACATTCAGAACTTTTTCATTCACCTTATATGCACTTTTACCATCCAGCTTACATTTCCAGCTTACCTTCCTTACCCAATTCACTCAACCAGCATCCACAGTGAAAGAGGTATGAAAGGTTACTGGCTTCACTGGGTACCCATTCCCTTCCAGTCAAGAGCTCTTCCAAGCAACTTACATTTCCATCTTTAAAGAATGGCTTCAGTTGCTTAGAAACACATACCTTGAGGGAAGCCAACCATTCCTCCTGTGATTTGGACATACATTTGTTTTAATTAGTTGTACTTTTAGCTTAAGAATTTGTAATGTTGAATTTTAAGTATTTCTATTTAAAGATTATATTTAATGTTAGAAAATGTGTTTTAATTAGTTGTACTTTTAGCTAAGAACTTGTAATGCTTAATTTTAAGTATTTCTTTTTTTAGAATGCCTAAATGCTTTATAAGATAATATGATAGTAGGGTACCCGTGCTTCGCGGCAGACGGGTGAAAGACTCATGTAGTGGTTATGGTGATTGGTCATTATAAGTCGATTGAATAATTAATTCAAAGAATCAAAAAGGGTAATGTACTCAGTTCGAGTTTTATTTTAACTACTTTTCATTACATATGCAATTTTTCATTTGGTATGTGTACCTCATCTTGCTTACTTTAAATTTAGAGGTGAGTTTTATTATATGTATGTGAAAATACATGGCAACAAGCAAAGGAAGGGCAAGCCAAAAACTCATGTTGCGACCAAATGTGATTGGGTGTGGATTATGGATGAATGCAGTTTGTCTATAAATGGTAAACTTAATTACGGAGTATTTTTTAATCGCGCTTTCAGCCCGTGACATGGCGAGGGGTGCTACATTTCAACATTTCGTAAACAACATATATGGAATAAGGAATTCACTAAGAGCAAGTAAAAAACTTGTTATCTTTTTATTTATTTATTTATTTTTATCAGTACTAAACTGGAATCACAACTAAAGAAAAGAGTATATGAGAATGTGTAAAATCAAAAGTTGAACAAACACATTGATAATATAATTTTTTTTAATCAAAACAAATCAAATACAAACAAAGGCATCACTATATTAACAAAATACTTGAGTATAGTAGACCCAAGAAAAACATTACAAAAACTTTGATGACAAACTTACTAACTAAACTAATGCCAAAGGTAGTATGTTAAAATAAACGAGACATTCAGAACCCGTGCTACGCACGAAGTTGTATCTAAGTGTTCATCGCGTAATGTTTGTGTAAATTACCGAATATACAACAATCCATAACTAAGGGTGCCGCGGGAGATCTTTGTTGATTGTTGAAGAGTATTTGTTAATGTTTACGTAAATGTAACCATTTTGTAAGCTTTAGATAATGGGTTATATGTAATGTTTGGGTTTGTTTGAGTGGGTTTGGGCTAATGTGTTTGATTTTCTTAGATTTAAGTTTGATTTTAAAGTTAAGTTTCTTTCTACTTAAAGTCAGCTCTGTAATGCAGAATTTGAACAGGGAATTGCACAGGCTATTCTTCACGGTCTAATTAATTTCAAACATGATCCATGGCCTAGTGTTTATGATCTTAGAGCCAGATCCAAAACTTCGGCTTACAAGTACGCAAGTCCTTGGTATGTGTGTTCTTGAAGCTTACATGCATAGTTTGTATCACGAAAACTAAGGTTCTTAATTACTTGTATCAAGAATCATGTGCAATTTTGTTCAACATCCTCATCTGCTAAAATTAGTTGTATAGAGCTCGAGTTGGCAAGAAGTTCAACTTTCGCAACTATTTGCCTGTTCAAAAAGTCAGTGAGGAGTACTTGTTAACCATATCAACTTGTGTTCATTTTTCAGGCAGAACCACAGAACTTGGGCTATTAAGCTTTTAATGGAAACTGCTTACATCAATACAATTAGCATATAAACTATAAGTTATGCTATCCTTGTGTTTACTCATATTATGAAGGAATGAACATGTGGTGGGGGGG
>LBNU01036546.1:70748-130247 GCA_014162995.1 Artemisia annua | reverse complement strand
TATATACATATATATATATATATATATATATATATATATATATATATATATATATATATATATATATATATATATATATATATATATATATATATATATATGTATATATGTATATATATGTATATATGTATATATATATGTATACATCTTTTTCCTAAAATTCCCGTTTGGAGTCCGTAATTGGATACTAAATTGTTTGGTAAGAATTTCAATTTGAACTTCATAAGATAAGTTATGGAGGAAAATAGCTGGTGCATTCATAAAATAAAAACACGTAACCAAACATGAATTATGCGATGAGTAAGGCATAAAACCACTTATTTGTGAAGCGCTTCAATCATCATGTTCTTTAGCATGGTTGGCGCTTGGAAGTTTTTGAACTTCAGTCAGCTATTCTGAGTGAGATTCTTCCACAATGTATCTAAAATCAATGGACAGAAAAAACAGTTGTTATAGTCGGGAAGCTTATATTGTGGCCTGACCTTTTCTTTTTCTTCTCGTCAGAAGACCCGTGTTGGAATTTTCGACAACATATCTAAAATGATTCAACCATAACTTATATGTTAGTGATTCCAGGAGTAGTCATTGGATGTTAACATTTTATACTGTTATTGGATGTGAATGCATAATATGTTTTCTAACCTTTTCTTTTTCTTTTATTCGGTAGGTTTCGACAGAGTAAAGATTGATGGGTTTCTTGAAAACCTTTTCAACAACGGGTTTTTCAACATCAGTGCGTGTATCAAGCGTAGCAGCACCCGTAGTTTCCACCAGTGGTTCAAATGATGTAGCTGCAGAGCTCTAACCTGCGTAGTACAAAATTGTGAGCTATATTGCTCCTAGCAGTGCAATGCATAGCCTTTCCCTGGAAAAAATTGCATCAACATGTAAGTTACCCATACTCTATGCATAACTATAAATGTAATTCAATGTAATTCTAACTTACCCTGGCATCACAGACCACAAAATCAGCATCACAGACCACAAAATCAGTGCTCAAATACCGGCCAGTTACTGCATTCACATCCCAAACACGGCAAATCATAACAACAATGGTGCCACTGACACCCGCATCGAGCTGTTCCAAGAATAAATCACCATTACGCTGGGCAACCTGGAAGGACTTGCTACCTGCCTGGAAGGACTTGCTACCTCTAAGCTTATTCGACATGGTATTTCAATTATGTTACGAGACAAATGATTTGGTTTTGATTATGGAGATAAATAATGAGACACAATATATTTTATAATTAGTAGCTATATTTGTAACTGAATAGCAACTGTATAGCCTCCATTAAGAGAAAAAAACTCTCCATTAATAAGAAATACTTGCAACCATGGACTCTTGATATGTAGCTAATAATTCTTGCAATTACTATAGATGAACAATCAAGGACTCAACACACCTTTTTAACTCAAAAATCTCTATCTTCATTACTCCACATTCAATTAGAGGGCCTAATCTTATAGTATACATGAGCTGATGTTCCTCATTTAAAATCTCTCTACAAACCATGTTTGCTGTACGTGTATACACCATTCTCATTAAATTCTTTTACAGGCTTGATTAACAACTTTGTGGTGGATTGTGACACCCGTCTTGAAAGAGCGATATAAAGTTGCTATGAGAGAAAACAGATTCAGGTAAGTATACACCAATATTTGGAATAGTCTGGCCTTGAGATTTGTTGATTGTCATAGCAAATCTGAGACGAATGGGAAATTGTTTTCTCTTCAACTTGAATGGAAACAAATCATCTTCTGTTCGTGTTAGGGGGATTCTCGATAAGAAGACTCTTTCACCTGCATGCTGGCCAACAGTTATTTCTGCATCTATATATTACGCTTGGTTGAAAACCCATACATAACATCCTTGTACCATTACATTAATCATTTGAAGGATGCCCTTTTTCCAATGATCTAGCTACAGGCAATTAAAGAGCATCTGTTCGAGTGACCTTTAGTCAGGGATTTGGGATATAACCCGACCATGTCTTGTTTCCCCAAAGCCCCTCGCCAGTCAAATGGATAATTTATTGATTTAAAGTGAGTTTAACTCCTGATTATATGACAACTTTATGTGTTTATATCGAGTTTGACTCGTAGTTTTGGTGACAAAAGTACGTGGAAGATTAGAAGAGATGTTTTGGGGGAGCTAATGACAAATAATGTTATGCAAGTTACGCTTTTTAATATGTCAACATGCAACCGCCTACAAATCTTATATATGACGATGCTGGAAAAATTAGCAATAAATAGGGAATAGGATGGTATTAATATGCGTTATTGATGCTAGTGGTATTGTTCATTGATTCATTATTGGTGTTCATATAGAAACTTAGTATGTAACAAACCCTTATTAGAATGGATAAAGAAATGTCAAAAAATCATTAAGTACATCCTTGTTCCATTCGTTTGAATCCGTTCAAAAGACATGAGTGTTTATATTGATAATGCTAAGTAGCCTATATAAACACTAACAATTGTATGAATGGATAAATTTGGGTGGCGTGTCAAATGGGTGAAAGTAGATACAGGGTGAAAGTAAGTCATGCAAAGCTTATCGTTTACGCATACATGCAAACGTGAATGATATGAAAAATAAAATTATTCAAAACAAAGTAGAGACCTATGTCTACTGAGAAGATGTCACTATAGTGAATACAAATAACACACGAAATATAAAGGAAGTAACATCTTGCCCACACGCACCACCACCACCACCAACAACAACAAACAAACAAAAATAAATAAATAAATAAATAAATAAATAAATAAATAATGAAATAAATAAATAAATAAACTTAAACAGAAGACACATACCCAACTTTTATCTTCTTCGCCTCTGGAATCTCCGGCTTGATCACGATCTTGGTAAATTCCATTGAAATCAAAATATTCACTGAAAGTTTAAATTTCATTAAGAAATGTTGGAAAGAATAAAACATTTAGAAAATAGATAATTAAAAGTAATTTGTAACATACTTGTTTTTTTATGAATAAGTTTCAAACCGTGTTTTTTCTAACTGTAGACTGATGTTGCACTAGAGGAAGTGATGGTGGATGTTATGAACTTAGAGAGGAGGGAGTCATAACGCAAGTTATGAAATAACACCGCGCCACGTCATCTCAACACCAAATAACACAACACCAAAAAACACCGGGAAATCATAACACCAAATAACACCACTTTTCCCACACAAATATAACTGTGTATGCGTTACAACGCACGTTAGTATAGTAACTTGCGTTATAACGCGCTGACTTGGGAAACGGTAGAAACGCCGTTATTGCGTTGAAATGAAGACACGTCGGACGAAATTCATGCCAAGTAGATCAAAACGCCGTTATGGCGTTACCACTCCTTCTTCTCTTATGAAAGACTTAAAAGACTAAAAAGATTCCAACACTATGCGCCATCCTTATGGTCAATTTCTCGTGCTTTCGTTAGGGACGGGTTCTAAGAACACTAAGGGCAAAGGTAAATATGATGTTGAAACAACTTCAAAATGGGGAGTGCTTGGGTAGCTAGTTAACAATGGTTCCCCGTTGATGAAGATTTTCACTCAAGCAAGTGTCGATTTGGTTGATTATCGTATTAATAATGTCTTTCATATCCTCCGGTGCCCTGATAAGTTTCTCCGCATACAGGTAAGTGCCTAACAAGTAGTGTTTGAAAATAATACCATATTTCTTCAATCCAACTTGCATTAAAAAGTGTTTGTATATATGAAACTAGGACGACACCCTGATTGGAGATTTGCCTTCAGTTGACACAGCAACCGAGGAAAATCTTAAGGATCTGAATCAAGTTGGCCTAAAATTGCTAGATAAACCGGTTTGTCATGCAAATTTCAAGACGGGTGAATTTAAACTGGTCGAAAGTGGTGGTAAAAACCGTGAAGCACTGCAAAAGTACAAGTTCTTGATCCTTACTCTGATCTATATTTACTTGACTAGCTAGATGAAAACCGGGATAGCTTAATGTATATTTTTGTTACATAAACTACAGGTTTGCACAACTACTATCAGATGAAAGGAAGAAATTAAAGGGTGCGAATGGGTATGGATGATTTGGCTACCAAAAAAGAGAGCGTCCTTCGTTTACTCAAACAAAATATGGGCATTCATGAGTAGAGTGAATGTTTGAAGTTAAGTGTGGCAAACTTCATTTTGTGCTTGTGTTCCATTATGGCTATTTAATTCAATAACGTGAAACTCTTCATTTTGTATGTATTCTAATAAGAGCAAATTACATGGTTCGTCCCTGTGGTTTAGGGTAAATTTCACTCTGAGTCCCTATTTTTTTTGTTGCATCATTGATCCTTATTTGGAAACTATTGCACACCGTCCATCCCTAAAACCAAATCGAGTTAAGTGTCTCCTTTAGTCTTTTTGCACCGTTAGTCCTTTAACGACCGTTTGCAACAAACATTTGCACCGTTAGTCCTTCAAACTAACAACCGTTTATAATTAACAATTTTTTTTCTATTAAATTATTAAAAAAAAAGGTTTTCTTATAATTTTTTTTCTTCAAAATATCTTTAAAATTTATACACGTTTTCATATACATATTTTACACCTTTTATTACACGTTTTTTATGCACACATTTTTAAATACACATTTTTATACATATTTTTTTTACATACATGTTTATACACACATGTTTATACACACATTTTTGTACATGTTTTTAATTTATACACATGTTTTTAAACACACGTTTTTATACATATGTTTTTATATACACATTTTATACATGTTTTTATACACGTTTTTATTAAAGCATGTATAAAAATGTGTGCATAAAACGTATCTAAAAATGTGTGTATAAATATGTGTATAAATGTATGTATAAAAATATGTGTATAAAAATGTGTATAAAAATGTGTGTATAAAAACGTGCGTATAAAAACATGTGTATAAAAATGTGCATAAAAATGTGTGTATATGAAAACGTGTGATAAACATTTTCATACACACGTTTATACACGTTTTTATACACATTTTTATACATATTTTTTTACACACATTATACACACATTTTTATAAAAATGTTTTTATACACACGTTTTTATTCACATGTTTTTATACACACATTTTTATACATGTTTTTATTAAAACGTGTATAAAAATGTGTATATAAAAACGTGTATAAAAATATGTGTATAAATGTGTGTATAAAAATGTGTATAAAAATATGTGTATAAAAACGTGTATATAATGTGTGTATAAATGTTTGTATAGAAACGTGTAAAAAATGTGTGTATAAATTTGTGTATATGAAAACGTGTAATAAAATGTGTTTATAAATGTGTGTATATGTAAACGTGCAATAAAATGTGTGTAAAAAAATATGTAATAAAATGTGTATATAAAAACCGTGTAATATAATGTGTATATGAAAACGTATATAAATATGTGTGTAAAAATGTATATAAATTTTAAAGATATTTAGAAGAAAAAAATTATAGTAAAACCATTTTTTTTTNAGTAAATTACATGGTTCGTCCCTGTGGTTTAGGGTAAATTTCACTCTGAGTCCCTATTTTTTTTGTTGCATCATTGATCCTTATTTGGAAACTATTGCACACCGTCCATCCCTAAAACCAAATCGAGTTAAGTGTCTCCTTTAGTCTTTTTGCACCGTTAGTCCTTTAACGACCGTTTGCAACAAACATTTGCACCGTTAGTCCTTCAAACTAACAACCGTTTATAATTAACAATTTTTTTTCTATTAAATTATTTAAAAAAAAAGGTTTTCTTATAATTTTTTTCTTCAAAATATCTTTAAAATTTATACACGTTTTCATATACACATTTTACACCTTTTATTACACGTTTTTTATGCACACATTTTTAAATACACATTTTTACACACATGTTTATACACACATGTTTATACACACATTTTTGTACATGTTTTTAATTTATACACATGTTTTTAAACACACGTTTTTATACATATGTTTTTATATACACATTTTATACATGTTTTTATACACGTTTTTACTAAAGCATGTATAAAAATGTGTGCATAAAACGTATCTAAAAATGTGTGTATAAATATGTGTATAAATGTATGTATAAAAATATGTATATAAAATTGTGTATAAAAATGTGTGTATAAAAACGTGCGTATAAAAACATGTGTATAAAAACGTGCATAAAAATGTGTGTATATGAAAACGTGTGATAAACATTTTCATACACACGTTTATACACGTTTTTATACACATTTTTATACATATTTTTTTACACACATTATACACACATTTTTATAAAAATGTTTTTATACACACGTTTTTATTCACATGTTTTTATACACACATTTTTATACATATTTTTATTAAAACGTGTATAAAAATGTGTATATAAAAACGTGTATAAAAATATGTGTATAAATGTGTGTATAAAAATGTGTATAAAAATATGTGTATAAAAACGTGTATATAATGTGTGTATAAATTTGTGTATATGAAAACGTGTAATAAAATGTGTTTATAAATGTGTGTATATGTAAACGTGCAATAAAATGTGTGTAAAAAAACATGTAATAAAATGTGTGTATAAAAACCGTGTAATATAATGTGTATATGAAAACGTATATAAATATGTGTGTAAAAACGTATATAAATTTTAAAGATATTTAGAAGAAAAAAATTATAGTAAAACCATTTTTTTTTTTAAATTTAAAAGAAAAAAAGAATAAACTTTTTTGTTAAGTATAAACGGTCGTTTGTATAAAGGGCTAACGGTGCAAATTTTGTTGCAAACGGTCGTTAAAGGACTAACGGTGTAAAAGGACTAACGGAGACACTTAACTCGATTTGGTTTTAGGGATGGACGGTGTGCAATAGTTTTCAAATAGGGATCAATGATGCAACAAAAAAAGAATAGGAACTCAAAGTGAAATTTACCCTAAACCACAGGGACGAATCATGTAATTTACTCTTCTCATAATTACTTTGTATTTTCATAATTGTTTTTTTTTGTTTCAATAAAGTGGCAAATTTAAATATCATGTTTCTATTTTATTATACATAAAAACATATAAGTCGAAAACGGATTAAGATCCTCTCAAGTTATGAACAAACATGATTGATCATGTTGAGTTTGTTGTGATTGGAAATAAACAAGTGGGAACTTGATTTTTGTTAAAAGAAATAGTTTTATGCATTTAATTTATTTGTGATTGGTGAACATGAAGTATTATGTCGTTTGACTCAACTTGAAAAGACTCTAATACATGTAATAACGTGATAAAAATTGCCTTTGATGTTCGGATGAAGAAGATACATTTAAAAGGTAATTCTTTCATTGCTACTTTATGAAGTCAAAGCCATTTCATGATAATCAAACAATTTACGGGACTGCAAATTCAAGAATTGCACATTCTTCTGCATTTAGAACCACTAGAATTTAGAAACTAAGGATTTGAAATCAACGAACCAAACACCTCCGTACCTTTCAAATGTTGCATCTAAGATTGCTTTCACCGTGTTTTTTAAATTAAAAAAATGATCATACTCTAAGAAAATAGGTAATGAAGAACCAGTAACGAAACAAAAAAAACAAATTTTTTTGCATGAACATGATAAATGTTGCATCTAAGATTGCTTTCATGGTGTTTTTTAAAAGGCTCGATTTTATTTTTGTATATTATTATTATTATTTTTTTTGCATCAACTTGAAAAACGTTGCAGAACCCCATATGTAAGAAGACAAATCGTAACTTGTAAAACTATTGAACAGAGACAAATCTTGTTTAGGCTACTGGGGAAAGTCAAGCCTTTTTAATTCAGATGTACATGGCCTAACCAGTTTCACATGGTCGTTCCAAACTTTTCCTTGGGTTATCCTAAGATGTTTACCCAACAACCACTACAAGAACTAAGGGTTTTGGCAATGACGCATGTCGTACCCAAAAGCCACATAAGTCGTCACAATACAACCGACTTGAAAATGAATTAAGCACCCCAACTTTGTGACTTAAGCTTGTACGAAAAGTACTTGTGACTTAGAACCTATACTGAGTACTACAACGTAACTCCTTAAAGTATCAGGTGCACAGTGGATAAACGCCCAGACAAGTTATCTTGAGATATACAATAAACCAACCAATGTCTCAAGATAAATAAGTACACCCGTGAAATGTTACTCCAATCCCAAGTAAGCCTTATCGTACAAAAACTCCGTAGTCACAAAAAAAATAGCGATACTAGTCGTTGTCATTTGATGTGATTCTTGATGAGGATCGTTTAAGCGATACGTGGTTTGTTTTAAAATAGGATAAATTGGTGATAATGTTAGACTCAAAACCCATTTTCAAACGGGTATGACCCTAGATGAAATTGACTAAGACTTTACATGATTAGTTAGTCAAACCCGGTAGTCAAACTATAAGTATTAAGAATGTGTAATGTGGTTATAAAAATATGATGTGGCACATATATAAGAGAAATGGACTTAAGGGATTAAAATTGTCAAATGTTAAATAAGTTATAAAGTTAATGTGGCCAAAGTAAAAAAGAAAAGAGACTTTAGGGACCTAAGTTGCCAGAATCCTACACTAAGTACTAGAGCCAACTTGTTTTAGTACTAGAACCACCTTGTTATAGCCTGCTAGGACCATCCCTGCCATAATTGCAAACTAGTACTAGAACCAACTTGTTTTAGTAATAGAACCACCTTGTTATAGCCTGCATAGACCATTCCTACCATAATTGCAGACTAGTACTAGAACCACCTTGTTTCAGTACCAAGACCAAATTGTTATAGTACTAGAAGAACTATTCTTGCCAAAATTTCAAATTGGCACTAGAACCAACTGGTTCTAGTACCAAGACCAACTTGTTCTAGTATCAAGACCAAATTGTTATAGTATTAGAGGGACTAGAAGTGTCAAGTCGCCAAACTTAATTATTTATCTAGATAAATATCAAGATATCACCTAGAAGTTCTAGGTTCTTCTCATTTGGTCTAGTATGTGTGTGTGGTGTCGGTTTAGAAGGAAGAACAGGGAGGGAAGAAACATGCTAGATGATTAAACTAGTGAAAGGATTATGTTTCCATGGCAAAAATAAACATAGCAATGATCCTCACAAGAATCAACAATAATGATGATGATGATGATGATGATGATGATGATGATCTTGTTAGACTAAGCTTGGAATCAAGGTAAGTAACTATCATTATTACTATAACTTAGCCATACATGAATAATCTCTTATCAAGTTCACGTCATATGAGCTTGTTACCTCACACATTTTAGTGATATTAGTCATAAGTCTTTTGTCACTAGGCCACCCATGAATGGTTATTAAAAATTTAAAACTAACATTGGACAAGTCAATGAGTGCAAAGAAATCCAAAAAATTTCCAACTGTTTCTAAAACTATTAATTAAATTGCTTTGTGATCAATAACATCGATTATGCAATGAAATTAATTTTAGGATGTAAATCAAAATCATGGTTTTGAACACCGGACCGACTGGTTCAACTGGTTTAACCGGAAACCTGAGTAGCTGTCGGTCCGACTAGCCGCTAACAATCGTCCAGACTTGAATCGAGAGGATCGGCCAAAACCGGTGAACCGGGTCTGACCTATTTCATTTTCTTTTGATTTTTCTGCAATCAAACAACTCTTTACTATCATTTTACTCATGTGTGGCTTTGTAAAATCACACAATGATACGTTGTTCCCATATCGGTGAAAACTATTGTAAACACATGAGATTCTGAACAAAATGAAAAACATTTTCCTTCTTTTAACTAATAGCACCTCAATATACATAGATCATAATCACTCAGAACCTGTACTAAAAATGGCATCCATAACAAGATAACCAATAAGTAGATGTGCAATAACTGGAATAAACTACAAAAATATTCAAAAAATTATACACATGACGATAAATATCTAAAAACTGATTACTCTAAATTCCAAACCTCGCTTATACTTTATTGATTCAATTATTATTATTTTATTATTGTTGAATCCCGTCAAGTTTTTATGCTACCCACATTTTACTTTTTGTGAAATTTTTTATTCCCTCCATGTTTTACTAAATCATATTTGTGATATGTCATAGGTAGCTATCAACAATGTATTCAACCAAATTATAAGATCATACAACCTATTACACCAATCAACCCATTACACATCACTCTAATTGCATACATTTAACAGGTCATCGATGCAATTACGCTAAATTAAGCAAAAACAGTGTCAAAACACCCTATTAGTAAGAACACCAACCAAAATCAATCACCAAGTATTTGCTACATAAGAAACAAAAAAACGGCGCTCAATCATTGATATTACCTAATGATGGTTTGGGTGCAAACCCACGACAATCACTCCCATTATACGTATCTAACCTGCCAGTGATGTAGTAAATAGAATTAAATAATTAAATAAAGCACAAAATTAACTAAATTAAGCAAAACCAATATCGAAACAAAACAATAACCAAATGAAACACCCTATTAGTCAGAAAACCAACAATGATGATCAAGCATTTATATTACCTGATGATGGTCCGAGTAAAAACTTATGACTGCCACCCCATTGCATGTATCTAACATGCCATTAATGCAAATAACAAAAATCAATAATCAACTTAATCATAAAAATTCAGTAAAATTTAGCACAGCCCAAAATCAAATTGAATTAGTCGATCATTGCCTTTGATGAAGCTACTCCAAAACTCAACCACCTGCAAAATTTAAGCAGGACCTAGAACCGAAAATATATGAGCAAAGCTCGGTGTGTGTGTGTGTGTGTGTGTGTGTGTGTGTGTGTTTTTTGGCTAATGAGTCACATTGGTATTATAAATCTTGCATGTGAAGAACAAATACCGACATATAGATGGAAGAAGATGAGGCGCTGGAGTGTGCATCTTCAAGACACGTATTAGATTTGCTGCCTCAACCCACTAATCACCCATTAACAAACCCACTAAGAATATTTCAATCCCTCTAAGCTGACACCTGGGCTTGGCTTGTAAACAGTGCCGGCTCGAGCTACGACTCCACAATGAACTTAAGCCATCACACTCCCTCGGGCCAACCTCCCCATCGGCGGTTTCGGAATAGTGCCGACTTCCAAATCCACCCCAATAAATATTATATAGTATAATGTATTGCGTTGTCTCATCATTAAGTTACACGAACATTTTTATTTTATTTTGTTTTGTAGGATCAAATGAGAAAGAAAAATAAAATGACAAGGGGTGAGAAGAATTTCAGATGCACGTAAAAAGTAGATGCATTTCCTTTTAGATTCAACTTAGAGCTACTGGGGTCAAAAATCCACTTCAAATCGAAATCGTTCCACTTGAGATGAAATGGTTGAAGGTTCAAGTATTTTTTTATTGAAAAACAAGATTCGTTCGTCGCATGGGCTTTCATGCATAGTGAACATGAATACTCCGATATCGAGTAATTTTTGTATATTAAGGGTAATAATGGAATTCTGCAACACCTAAGAATCATCATACTTTTGTAATGAAAAGTCAACTCTTTTAACTTGTATACCCTCCAATGCGCTATTAATCAAACAACGAACAAGACCAGCACCAACCTAGCTATTTGACCTGTTACAATCTCAAGGGTCTGAATTTTGTAAGTTTTTTTCGCTTGATTTTTACTTTTATCTTGTGTTTCTTTATGGATTCATAGTTTGTTTATAATTAACTTGTTTGCTTTTTATAATCTATTGTCTCTGTATTTAAAATTAAATATTGTTAGTTTTAAAGTTGATTGTCGTTTATAGGAATGGTTTTGAAATTATTATGTGAACTATACAAAGTATGGTCATTTACATGTTCATATTTACTAGAGGTGTCAATTTATGCGTAAAATCAAAAAATAAATTAATTTGGGCAAATTTGTAAAAAGTTTGGGACATTTACAGTGTGTTCTTTAAGGAAAGAAAGGAGAAGAAAAGTAAGGGATATGAAAGGACCCACTTATTTTTTGTGTTCTTAAGAAAAAAAAAATAAAAAAGAGAGGGAAGGGAAATGCGAGTTTTGGAGGGGAAGTGCAAGCTATTTTGGACTCAAAATGTCCATTTCATTTTTGGGATAAAAGTGAATGGTAAAAGTTATTTTTAGCATATTAATTGACCAAAATGTCCCACTAACCAAAAAAATTACATACTTTTATACTTTCATTTTCCAACAAAATTTTATTTACGAATTTGTCATCATATTTATTTGTAGGCTAGTGACACAAACATCAACACTTTCAATTGACTTGTTTCAATATCCGGTTACCATTTTTCTTTTTATAACATCAATTTATAACGTTAGTATATTATTATCAATTGATAATCGTATTTTTTTTGCCACTCACGCAAACTCCACCGTTTCGAACTTTCGATAGTGTTTATACATAACACAATCATCTTATATTAAATCAAGAGTTATATAAGATATAGTTGGAGTAGAGGGGTATTATAGTAAAAGTGAAAGTTTGATTTATTTCATGTCATTTCCTTTTTTTATAGCTCAAGAACATGAAATGAAACACCAAGTGTCCCTCCTCTTCTCTCCCCTCCTCTACTCCCCTTTACTTTTCTTTCCTCTCTAATTTTTAACTAGAGAAACAGAGTGTACCAAAAAAAAGGGCATGTATGGCCCATTCAAAAGTTAAATGAGAATTATGGGTACATATTTTCTCTCAATTGGAGAATATTATGATTGAGTTATTACGTTTGAGAAATTTATTTTGTCGTTTTGGGTCTTTTCTAAAGCGATTCGTATAACATGCGGCCATTTGGCACGTGCTCGTTTAAGCCCGTGCCCGTTTGGACCGTGGCCTGTGGCCCGACCGTTTTGCCATTTCTTATTTACTTATTAAGCTTTTTTTTAATAGTCTTTGATCTGTGGTTTTATATGGAATTTAAACTTGATTGAGATCAATCAAAGACTCCACTCAACTGAATGTTTTCACAGATCCAAATATATATATGATGGCTACTGCGGACATGGAATTGTTCATGACAAAGTTGAGCTGGTTACTTCACGATGACACGAATAATTTGGTCAGAACCAGCCCATTAATCAAAGCGAAGAAACCTGATATCCAATTGCTTTATGAGGAGCTTGGCTCCCTGATTGATTTGTGGTTCAAATACAGTATGAATAACCAAGAACAACTACATGTGCTTGAAGATGTCGGAAGCTGGAAGAGAGAGCTTACGGATTTAGCACATGAGGCAGAAGATATCATTGATATGTTCATATCTTATGCTATCCTCAATAAGAATATCAAAGGTTCAAACAAAAGACTACGTCATGACACAAGTGTCAGTCACGGCGCCAGTGTCAATCGGTATACCTATTCTGCACTGGAGGCCCCTAGTTGCTTCTCTCCTGGCATTTCGAACGGTATGCTTGATTACCCTCTTAACCTCAAGGATGTTATGGACAGAATAAAATCTATCGGAAAGGAGATGAGTAATATGAAGTGCATGGTCAACAATAAGACCATACAGCAGTTTGTTAAGAAAGACATGATGAATAAGAAGTTGGATAATCAATGCACCAGCCCACAAGCTACTAGAAGTTCTTGTAGTATCAATACAGCAACAGTTAAACATAGTGCGGCAAAACATGAAGAAATAATTGTGGGCTTTGATGATGATGCATTGTCAATAATAGATAGACTTACTGGAGACCGCAAGCAGCTTGACATAATCTCAATTGTAGGTATGGGCGGACTAGGAAAGACTACTCTCGCTACCAAAATCTATAATGATCAGTATGCTGTCTATTATTTCGACATACGAGGGTGGATTTCTGTTTCTCAAGCATATTCAAAGCGAGATTTGTTAATACAAATATTGGTGTCAATAGGCAAAACAGTTCATGATACAACCAGTGAACCAAAAGTCTCTGAAATGCTTTACAAAAGCCTTAAGGGTCGGAAGTATCTGATCGTCATTGATGATATCTGGAGTGCCGCGGCATGGGACGATTTGAGATTATGTTTCCCGGATGATAAAACTGGTAGTAGAGTTCTTCTAACCACTCGCCTTGCAGAAGTTGCTTGCCATGCCAACCGGGGCGGTTTCACTCACAACCTACAGCTGTTAAGCGAAGAGAAAAGTTGGGAGTTATTGTGTAGGAAAACTTTTAGGGGAGATGACTGCCCTGAAAAATTGATTGAAACAGGGAAGCATATAGCCCAAGAGTGTCAATGGTTGCCACTTGCGTTAGTTGTCATAGCAGGACTTCTTGAGAAGGTAGAGAAGACCAAAGATTTGTGGGAAAGTGTTGTTAAAAGAGTGAGTTCGTACATTGTTAATGACCCGGAAGGATGCTTGGATGTGCTAGCTTTGAGTTATGATCACCTACCTTGCCATTTAAGAAACTGCTTTCTCTATATAAGCGGCTTTCCCAAAGACCGCAAAATACAAGTACAAATTAAAGGCTGATCAGACTGTGGATGGCTGAAGGGTTTATAAAAGAAGCAGGCCAAAGAAGCATGGAGGAAGAAGCGGAGGATTACCTGATGGATCTAGTTGACAGAAATCTGTTAGCTGTTGCTGATCGAAGGTCTGATGGTGGAATCAAATCATGTCATCTGCATGATCTTTTGAGGGAGTTATGCCTGAAGAAAGCCAACGAAGAAGGATTCTTTAAGAAAATAACTATCTCAGACTGCAATTCTTTCTCTACTTCCAGCATAAAGAAGCAACGCCGTCTAATCACTGATTTTAGATTATTATGCTCCTTCTGTCAGGATTCACCCACGCATATAAGGTCTGTTTTGTGCTTCCATTATTATGGTGCGCATACGCTACCAGACTATCGAATGCAATGGGAATTCTTTTTGCTTCTTAGGGTATTGGATCTACTAAATGTTCCAATGAAAAGTTACAAATTAGGCAAGCGATTGAGAAAACTAGTTCATCTAAAATACTTAGCAGTTTACTTACTCAGCAAGAATGATTATCCGTTCTCAGATGCCTATTGTGAATTCTCAATCTCAAAGGCTTATATCTGGAGCCTTCAAACCCTTATTCTTGGAGGCGAGTTTCAAATATTTAATTTTTCCCAAGAAAATATGGCAAACATAGTGAATCTGAGGCATTTGTGGTGTGACAACATCAACATTTCAATTTATTTCGGTGTTCCTTTATTGAAATTGCAAACCATTTCTACTTTAAGATTAGATTGTACGACTATAATTTGGCAGCATTCTTTTCCAAATATCAAGAAGCTTGGGTGTTCTGTTTCTTCAATATCAAGTGATTGGGCATTCCTGAATTTTGCCATGTTTACTCATCTTCAAGCTTTGATCCTGCAGAACGACATGGATATACCACTACCTGCAAAGAACCCAATTACACTCCCTGAAACCTTAAAAAGTCTGACTCTTAAAGGGTGCCGTCTTCCTTGGATTTATATGTCAACAATTCAACGGCTACCTAAACTTGAGGTTCTCAAATTACTGGACTCCTCGTTCGAGGGAGACATGTGGGATGCTGGTGATGACAAATTTCACCACCTGAAATTATTGAAACTGCAGAAGCTGAAAATCAAATTCTTGGAAGCCTCTAGTATCAACTTCCCCAACCTCAGGAAACTAGTGGTAAAAACTTGCAAAGATCTGAATGAAATTCCACTAGTACTAGGGAACATCTCCACGCTCGAGCATATTGAGATTGATTATTCAAACATTTTCATACGGGAGTCTGTAAATAGAATTCAAGAAGAGCAACATGCAATGGGAGAAACTATGATATCCATGTCACCTTCAGTGATCCACATACAATTTTCTTTGAGGGAGACCCTTATTATGACTAACTTACCACGTCATCCTGGATGTTCTGAGCTACTTTTATAGTGTAATAAAGGACGTCAGCGTAAATTTTAAGCACTATTACCTTTTATCTTACCCTACCCAAACCCAAATTAGCTTATTTGGATCAGCTTATGCGGGTTAGAATGCCTTGTTTGGGTTATTTGAGCCAACCCGAATAACCTGAACTCTTATTAGGGTTGGGTTTCTGTTAACATTTTGCCCTTATTTTGGTTTTGTACACCGACGTTAGGGATTTCTTTTATTATTACATATGTTTATATGGATTTTTAAGAATTTTGCTCACTTTTTAATACTGTAATTTTTTCCCTAACAGGTCTGTATAATTCACTGCATGCATATAGGTAAATATGTATCAACTCTGCTTTACGGTCTGCGCTGCCTACGAGTAATTGACCTTTCATCGAGTTATTCTAGCTCAAACTCAGCTCAAGCTCATGCAAGCGAACCCTTCTTGAGTTAAGAGGTCGAGTTCATATAGACTGGACACAAACAGAGAACAAGACTTCTAGCAGAAAAAATACCATGTACAAATGGAAAACTTCAATGTTCGAAATACCTAAAGCACAACCCTTCAAAAACGGAAGTCCATTTGGTTAGCAAGATACTAAGCTCCTCAATCTTCTCTGGTCAATCGATACAATAAATAAATCAACACTCGCTCCCTTGTGGCGGAAACACAAATATTATGAGGTCCATTTATGCTAATATTAATTAAGCACTTGTTCATAAATCAGATTCATACTTACGGATACATACAATATGGCCACTAACAAGATTTGTAGTTGTTGTTTTAGGATCCCTTTGTGTTAAAGACGAGTATATCATTCTTGACAAGATATCAGATGTTGAAGAAGGAACTTATAAGAAAGGAGAAACTTGATAAGACTAGCTTGGTCACCCGAAAACATCAGTTTAGAAATCCTATATCCGTCCCTGTTTCAATGTCTCTAGTCATCTATGAGACAAATTTGCTTTATTATATAAATACATCGTTTGTCTTAGAGAAGGTTATCATAGAGTTACAAGTTAATCAGGCCAGAAAACCTTTAATTAGCATCATTATATTTGGTTAAATTTCATATTATAATCAAATATAACCAAAAGATAACATTTTCTAAAGGACTGCAGCTTTTAGATATCATATACTCTCCCTTTTGAATACTGTAATTTTCAGCAAAAAGTATTCTTCAATAGTAACTGAAATAAAAAGAAAAAGGGTTGTGTTAAACAAACCCTCCTTACATTGTCACTTCAGGGGGGCCAGAGGGTTTGGTCAAACCGTACAACCCGCGATGCATACCGTACAAATCGATGATGCGTGCAATGATTGGAAACCCTCCCTATTGGGGGTTCAAATAACTTGCCCCAAGAATAAAAAACTGGATCATTTGAAATTAGTAGTAACATTTCATGATGAGTTCTTGACTATGTGTCACATACACGCCTTAAAAGTTGTCGAATGACTAAAGTAAGGAAACATGTGGACCATAAGAAAAAATCAACACCAAACAAGAGACTGAGGTGTTTCTTTTTCCCATTAGCTAAAGGATTAGGTCCCAACAACATTTAATAATGTTTTTTTTTAAGTGGGCTCCACTTATTTCTCTTATTTGGTCTATATCACTAAAGGAAGAAAAGAGATCTCCTCCCCATTAAGTGGTAATAAGGGACATGGACCCACTATGGACCCACTTGTATTTATAAACCACTTAATGGGGAACAAAAACAGAAATTGCCATATTTTGTTTGCTTTGTCTTCACTTCCTTGTCAGGACTCAACTGAGATTATATAAACATTGTGTAAGCATCATCCAATGTGTATAACAAAATATGAGCTGTTAATTACGTGTACTTGTCTATTTCTGACTCAAACACACATCAACTAAAATATCATAACTGATAATATGAGAATCTATAACCGTTTAACGTAAAATATCATAACTGATAATATATAAAATAGACTAAATACTTATAATTAACAAGTTCCTATCACTAAGAATCTAAGATCTTTCAGGGAAAAGGTTTAACGTAAAATATCATAACTGATAATATATTAAATAGGGCAAATTACCTTAAAATATATTTAACTTGCCACTTTTTATCATTGTATGTAGCTTTTTTTTTTCCCCAATCTGTCAATGAACTTGCAAAATCCGTTCATTACGTGTAGCGGTGACTTTTTTAACCCGCTGGGGCAGGTTAAACTAACGATCGTTAGATTTATCATTGCAATGTTAGTTCTTTAGACTAACGATCGTTTATCATAGCTACATACAATGACAAAAAGTAACAAGTTAGGTGACTTTTATTATTTTTAAAATTTATGTACGTTTTTACACGTTTTTTCACACATTTTTATACACGTTTATACACACGTTTTTATACACGTTTTTATGCATGTTTTTATACGGATTTTTATACATACATTTGTATACACGTTTTTATGCACGTTTTTATACACACGCTTTTATGTACGGTTTTACACACGTTTTTAAAATATTTCAATACATACATTTTTATACGTTTTCGTCTCTTTTTTTACGTTTCGCCCGTTTTTTTACGTTTTCGTCCGTTTTTTACGTTTTCGCCCTTTTTTTACGT
Organism: Artemisia annua; assembly: GCA_014162995.1. NCBI lineage: Eukaryota > Viridiplantae > Streptophyta > Magnoliopsida > Asterales > Asteraceae > Artemisia > Artemisia annua. Next base: position 111,804 of record LBNU01036546.1, on the reverse strand, counting down.
TTTCGTCCGTCCCCTTTTGAATACTGTAACTTTCAGCAAAAAGTATTCTTCAATAGTAACTGAAATAAAAAGAAAAAGGGTTGTGTTAAACAAACCCTCCTTACATTGTCACTTCAGGGGGCCAGAGGGTTTGGTCAAACCGTACAACCCGCGATGCATACCGTACAAATCGAAGATGCGTGCAATGATTGGAAACCCTCCCTATGGGGGTCCAAATAACTTGCCCCAAGAATAAAACTGGATCATTTGAAATTAGTAGTAACATTTCATGATGAGTTCTTGACTATGTGTCACATACACGCCTTAAAAGTTGTCGAATGACTAAAGTAAGGAAACATGTGGACCATAAGAAAAAATCAACACCAAACAAGAGACTTACCCAGAAATTGCCATATTTTGTTTGCTTTGTCTTCACTTCCTTGTCAGGACTCAACTGGGATTATATAAACATTGTGTAAGCATCATCCAATGTGTATAACAAAATATGAGCTGTTAATTACGTGTACTTGTCTATTTCTGACTCAAACACACATCAACTAAAATATCATAACTGATAATATGAGAATCTATAACCGTTTAACGTAAAATATCATAACTGATAATATATAAAATAGACTAAATACTTATAATTAACAAGTTCCTATCACTAAGAATCTAAGATCTTTCAGGGAAAAGGTTTAACGTAAAATATCATAACTGATAATATATAAAATAGACTAAATTACTTATAACAAGTTCCTATCACTAAGAATCTATGATCTTTCAGGGAAAAGGCCTCGTTATAAATTAGTACTTTTTAGTATTGAGAAATATTAAGAAAAATAAAATAAACTAAGATGGCTAACATTGGTCTAGAAATATTGATGGAGAACTTGAAGCAACTAATATGCTCTAATAGCCCTCCGTTGATGAACAACCCGTTTGTTCAAGAGAAACAGCCTCAGTTACAATTTCTGTATCAGGAAATCGAGCCCCTAAGAACCTTTGTTATGGTAGACAGAGATAGAAGATTGGCGAGAAGGCTTAGAAATGTGGTGAATGAAGCCGAAGACATTGTTGATCTATTTCTGACCAACGGTTTTATCAGAAACAACACAAACATTACGATGTGTGGTGCCATCAGCACCTATCAATTAAACGTAAAAAAGAGGGCGAAAACGTAAAAAAACAGACCAAAAGGTAAAAAAACGGACGAAAACGTAAAAAAATGGTGAAAACGTAAAAAAACGGACGAAAACGTAAAAAAATGGGCGAAAACGTAAAAAAATGACGAAAACGTAAAAAACTGATGTAAAAGTAATAAAACGGGCGAAAACGTAAAAAATTGACGAAAACATAAAAAAATGGGCGAAAACGTAAAAAAACGTGTGAAAACATAAAAAAACGAAAACGTAAAAAAACAGACGAAAACGTATAAAAATGTATGTATTGAAATATTTTAAAAACGTGCATAAAAACGTGTATACAAATGTGTGTATAAAAATCCGTATAAAAATATGCATAAAAACGTGTATAAAAACGTGTGTATAAACGTGTATAAAAAGGTGTATAAAAACGTGTATAAAAATGTGTGCAAAAACGTGTAAAAAACGTACGTAAATTTTAAAAATAATAAAAGTCGTCTAACTTGTTACTTTTTGTCATTGTATGTAGCCATTATAAACGATAGTTAGTTTAAAGTTCTAATATTGCAATGATAAACCTAACGATCGTTAGTTTAACCTGCCTCAGCAGGTCAAACAGGTCACCGCAACACGCAATGAACGGATTTTGCAAGTTCATTGACAGATTGGGGAAAAAAAAAGAATGCTACATACAATGGTAAAAAGTGGTAAGTTAAATACATTTTTAGGTAATTTGCCCTATAAAATAGACTAAATTACTTATAACAAGTTTCTATCACTAAGAATCTATGATCTTTCAGGGAAAAGGCCTCGTTATAAATTAGTACTTTTTAGTATTGAGAAATATTAAGAAAAATAAACTAAACTAAGATGGCTAACATTGGTCTAGAAATATTGATGGAGAACTTGAAGCAACTAATATGCTCTAATAGCCCTCCGTTGATGAACAACCTGTTTGTTCAAGAGAAACAGCCTCAGTTACAATTTCTGTATCAGGAAATCGAGCCCCTGAGAACCTTTGTTATGGTAGACAGAGATAGAAGATTGGCGAGAAGGCTTAGAAATGTGGTGAATGAAGCCGAAGACATTGTTGATCTATTTCTGACCAATGGTTTTATCAGAAACAACAGAAACATTACGATGTGTGGTGCCATCAGCACCTATCAAACCCCGAATTTTGATAGTGTTTTGGAAGAGATCAAATCCATTAAAAAGGAATTTATGGATAAGAAGATGCAGTCACAAACTGAAGTCCTGCAGCCAACCGTTGTAACTTTGCCTAGCAGAAATATAACTAGTGCAGTACTAAAAGAAGAAATTATTGTGGGCCTTGACGATGACTCGATGGTTTTAGTGGAGAGGCTTACTGGAAATCAAAAGCAATTAGACGTCATCTCGATTGTTGGTATGGGTGGACTAGGTAAGACTACATTGGCAACAAAAGTATTCAGTGATCGGTTTATCGTCTATCATTTTCATGTCCGTGCATGGGTTTCAGTATCCCAGGCATATAGTAAGAAGGATTTGTTAATTTCCCTTTTGACATCCATTGGAAAACAAGCACCTGAAGAAATTTATAAGTTGAAAGTCGGGAAAATCTCGGAATTGTTGTACAAGAGCTTGAAAGGCAAAAGATATCTAATTGTTATCGATGATTTATGGAGTGCTAAGGCATGGGATGATTTGAAAATGTACTTCCCAAATGATAACACCCGCAGCCGAATCTTGCTAACCACTCGTCTCTCTGAAATTTCATTGTATGCAAATCCACACGGTTTCACTCACTATCTACAATTTCTGACCATAGAGGAGAGTTGGGAGTTATTACGCAAGAAAGTGTTTCCGGAAGATGACTGACCAAAAAGATTGATCAAAGCTGGAATGCAAATTGCTAAAAAATGTCAAGGACTACCACTAGCGGTGGTTGTCATAGCAGGACTTCTAGTAAAAGGTGAGAAGAGTACATATGCGTGGGAAAAAGTTGCTGAAAGTGTAATTTCATACATTGTTGGCGACCCGAAAGGATACTTGGACACACTGGCTTTGAGTTACGACCACTTGCCTCCTCACTTGAGAAACTGTTTTCTCTATGTAGGAGGCTTCCCAGAAGATTGTAAGATTCCGGTGAGAAGATTGATCTGGTTATGGGTGGCCGAGGGATTTATACATGAAGATGGTGAAAAGCTTTTGGAGGAAGTGGCTGAAGATTACTTGATGGAACTGATAGATAGAAGCCTATTGATTGTTGCAGAAAGAAGGTCAAATGGTGGGGTCAAGGCTTGTCTTATTCATGATCTTTTAAGGGAGCTCTGTTTGAGAAAGGCTGCGGAAGAGAACTTTTTCCAACAAATATCCAGGTCAGGTTACCTTTCATCTTCTAAGTTTATTCCAGGTCAACAACGCCGTCTATTTGCGGACTCTGGAGTTTTATCTGAAATCTCTTCAGACCATTCTGCCCCTCACATTCGATCGTTTTTGTGTTTTAATAAGGAATGGTATTTCAGTTTAGGAGTTCAGAGGTGTTTTCATCCATTTCTACTTCTAAGGGTACTCGACCTACTAACTATTCATACATCTATTGTTCCTCTCGCTTTAGAACTACTTATTCATCTAAGGCACTTAGCACTTTGGTCTGAGGTCACAAAGCTCCCTTCGTCCGTGTGTAACCTATGGAACCTTCAAACCCTCATTCTCAAAGAAAATTATTCAGGTTTCATGAAGTTACCAGAAAACATTGCAAAGATGGTAAACTTAAGGCATATGTGGATTGAAATGATCATTTCTATACCTGATATTCACAACCCATCCACCTCTGATTGTTTTTACAACTTGCAAACTATTTCTATGCTAAAATTACACAGTAGAGCTGAAAGTATGCTGAAAAGGATTCCTAACGTCAGGAAGCTCGGGTGTGCTGTTTACGAGGATAAAAAAGATGACGCATTCCCCAATTTTTCCTTACTAGACCACCTTGAAACTCTAAAGGTGATCCAGCCGGAAGTTCTGCAAGCAGAATCAATGTTATCAAAGAAGTATATTAGTTTCCCGGTAACCTTAAAAAAACTAACTTTATCAGGATGTCGTCTTCCTTGGTTTAGTATGTCAACAATTCAATCGTTGCCTAATCTTGAAATTCTCAAGTTGCTAAACTATGCCTTCGAAGGACCCACATGGGACACGGGAGAAGGGCAGTTTCGTCAACTAAAGTTCTTGAAATTGCAGAACTTGGATATCCATGAATGGGAAGCTTATAGCAGCAATTTTCCTTGTCTTACAAGATTGGTGTTGCTAGAATGCTACTATCTTAAGGGTATTCCAGAGAAAGTAGGGGAAATCCCCACACTTGAGATGATTGATATAGATAAACGGAACCACTCTGTTGTCAAATCTGCAAATAAAATTCAAGAACAGCAGCACGATATGGGAAATTATGAGCTGAAGATCAATGTGATAGGGTTTTTGACATCAATAAGATGATTTAGGCATCATAAAATACGTGTGATTGAAGTATAATTATTAATTGTTATGTCTATGCAGATATTAAAGTCTGTTATTTATTAATTGTTAAGAAATACCAGAGAGAAATCTTTTAAGCTTTCTTTGTCCAATCGTTGGAGATAGTAGTCTTTCCTTAATAATATATAACTTAATAAATTGATGTATAATTTGCTTTGTATGGGACGAGCATTTCTGCTAGCATAGCCCTCACTTCTTTCTTGTTTACCTTTCAAGCTACTAAGAGGTACGCGTGCTTAAACGGGGTATCGTATATATAAGTGTGTCCGGGCTATGTTCTAATATCCAGCAAATATCCTTTGGAATCTGTTTCAAGACTGGATGGAAATGAGAAAAAACAACTTTTTAATCATATAGATAAGTACATCTAATGAATTGATCATTATAGACCAACTGTTCTTTACAAAACATTTATACAGTTGCTTCTATTAAATTAAAATGACAAAAATGATTACTTATCGGTGATATTTAGATTGTGTCTAAGTGGAACTTACACTCTTCACAACTTTCTATGTATATGTACCACTACAACTTAAATGTTTCATGCTATTGCTATGATATGCCTTGATTATCTTCCATTTTAACATAAGAAAACACGAGCAAAAATGTTTTACAAACTTATTGCCATTGTTTAGTTACCTTACTAGATTTATACATACATATTTACAAAACTGTTCATGAACTTCGCAAGCACTCATTCATTATACGAGATACTCCACTCCACCTTAAAATTTTGGTGAAACTTGCAAACTGAAGTGTTTGACTGTATGTAATTCGTCATAAGTGTCTGTTTGACTATTTGTCACAAGTCTAAGAGTGTGTTCAAATTTCAGAATATCAGTTAGGGAATGTGGATGGGAACGAGAATAATACTCCTATATAATTTATGGTTTATGTATATGACAGAGACTAAATTCCACAGAATATGGGTTTCCCTGAAACCGTCTAAATTGGTGGGTTTAGAAAACTATTCAGGCTGGGTTTTACTCCGGCCAGCATATAATATTTGGTTTGGTTTAGTTTGTTGGTTTGGTTTAGTTTGTAACTTTGATGTTAATTATCAATAACTCTGTTTTAAATATTGTTATCTTTCATAGCCCTTCAGACACGGACGCACCTAATTTGAAAATTTAAAAATCCGAATCCAGTCAACCTGGATGTGATATAGTATTTTGAATATCAATGGGATACATATCACCACTCCATATAAAGGAGGGTTTTTTCAAATATCATCTCCCCACTTTTAATTAGGTAAAAACACGTGTCCCATTTTATTCCCAAAAATCCCTCCACCGTTAGATCACTTTTGACTATCCTCCTTTTCTCTTTTGGTCAAACACCCTCAAAAACTGGATCTACCATTCATGTTTCATACATAATTTCCTCCCTAAAATTAAAATCTCAAACCGGATCACCCATTCATGTATCCCCATAATTTCCTCCCTAAAATTAATCAAGCATTAACCCTAAATTGTTTACTCAAAATCCCTCAAAATCCTTACCCAATTAATTCAATCCGTAACCCTAAAATCGACTGATTATTCACAATAATTATTTTCGATTATCGATTTACTCATGGAAAAAAAGGTTTAGTAGTTGGATTACCGATTATGTATTTTTTTCATTTGTCATTTAACCAGGTTAATATTGTTGTAGTGTTTATGTTTGACTATAAATAATTGTTGTCGATTATCGATTTAGGCATGTTTTAGGTGTTTTTCATTTTTTTGCATTCATAATATTTTTACAGCAATTTATAAGAAATATATATGTAGTGTAAAGTATAAGTAGCAGATTTGTACGTGAGATAGAAATATGCTTGGAAAGTTTGAATTTTTTTAACAAAAAACATATCCCAATTAATTAGTATTAACAACCAGAGCAGATTTAATTATTTTATTAACATGTATAGTGGTGAATGCAAAGTTTTTATATAATTTTAAAGTTTTGATTATCAAAGAAAATGATTTGGATGTTGTAGTTTTGTGATTGGGAACACTAAAGATTTTTTTTTAATCTATGTCTTGGTGGATTCTTGAATGAACGATTGTTTTTATGGTACTAATTATACTAAGTTCTAATTTTGTACATGACTGGATTAGTGTTTTTGTTTTATGAATTAAACTTGGTTTTCATCTTTATTATTCTAATGGATTCATGAAGGTTTGATGGTTTTATGCTATGTCTAAACAAGTATCGTTTGGTAATAGTTGTCTCATGAAGTTGTTCATCAAGTGTTTGATGAAATGTCTATGAGAAAAATATAAAAGGTTTTGTGAACATTTATGTTTCAGTTTTGTAAAGAGTGTTAATATCATATGCTTACATATTCTTTAACATTGTTATGCAGGCTTTATTGTATCTTCATGTTCCTTTTATCATGCTTTTATTATAGTTTTTCGTTTATCCTATGTAGCTAATTAAGTGAAAATCGTGAAAATTGATGACAATGATCATTCTCTACTAGGACGATAAATTGATCACTCTTTTGTTTCTTAGCATTCAACGTATTAGGCAACTATGATATTCAATATTCTCTTACCTCTCTTTTTTATTTATGATAGTTAAAAGTTATATTGGGTTACTCAATATATATACGTGTTTTATGGTGTAGGTCAGTTGCAACATCAACAACAAGAAAGTGACTTTAAGAAGATTATATGGGAGCACTTGAACAAAGAGTATATGCAGGTAATTAATGTATTTCTTGCAGAAGAACATATATGTTGTGCTACAGTTTTAAAGCTGTACTTAACAAGTAAAATTGATTTTACAGGAACAAGTTGCCGCACTAGCTGCACTCTTTGTACGGTGACTTTAGACGAAATAAAAGCAAAGGCACTCTCTGCAACAACTGTTGCATCTAAAAGAGGAATAACAAGCTTCAACTAAAATGGTTAAGATTACAAATGTTTTGGTGATCGAGTCAGGAGCCTACTCTATTCACGACCACCATAAACCATTGTTCTTTCCAAGGTGAGTTGGATGTATTACTACTCCCTGATCTAAACTTTGTTTTGGTATCAAGCTTGATGATAAAATAATTTGCAAATTAAACTTTGTTTTGGTATCAAGTTTGATGATAAATTAATCGATGAACTATTCCTTTTGTGATTCTTTGCTGAAAAACTTTATCACATATTTGATTTAAACACTATCGAGTTTTTAGAGCTTGGCTCAAGCACGTGATGAGCCATACATTAATGAAACCTACAATAGTATTTTGGTTCCATGTTTAATATTGGCTTCCATGTCGCCAAACACCACCAAAAGTGTATGAGCTGTTTATTTCATCTAACATTTTATAACAGGTTTGTCGTGGTTAAGGTCAGATTGGTCAGCTTATTGCATTTTCATACAACTAATAAAAGAGTTATAATCAAAGGATTTATCGGGTTCGGAGACAAATTTTCTTTTCTTTTATGGAAATTTATTATAAATATTTGAGTTTAAAATTACATATTTGTTTGATGTAGTATGGTACAAAATTTATTGTTCTCTCCATTTAAAGATACTTATTCGATTGAGAATTCGCTGGAAGTGCACAAGTCTAAACGGGTAATGTTTAAATCTTTTTTTTGTGAAAATAACAGAGATTCAGTTGTGTTTAAATCTTTTACTTATGCTAATGATATGTTTGACAGAGCTTTTGGGCTGAGGTGCATTACAACTCGATCTATCCTTAAGTAAGTATGTGATACATTATAAGATAAACATGGCCCTTCATTGAATTACTTTTCGACATTGATTGACTTACTTTCTATTCAAAGATTAAATATTATCCTAACGAATTCATTTGATTAGTCAATGTTGATGATTAAAAAAAGCAACATAAAAAAGTAGAGAAACAAAATACATAACATTAAGATGGTATGTTAATTGAAAAGTGCATTCTCCTTTACCCAAAAGCAAGTTATATTTATACATTTGATGCTTGCGGGATTAGTTGTGTGCTTCATTTTGATATGACAGATAAGCAAATGACCAAATCTTTAGGATCCTTGGATGAGGGAAGCTAATGTATGGTGTAAGAAATCAGTGTTTCCCCAAGGATACTATCTTCATAGACTACTTTGTAAGAGCAGTCACAGTCAAAGTTATTTAATGTATATATTTTTACATTGAGATCGCTTGATTTTCGTCGGGATTGAAACAGTTCAAAGAGGTTTTTAGAGGTAGCACAACCATTAAGGATGACGATGGTAACAACATTACTGCATCAGAATGACTAAAGACCCATGGAGAGTTTAAATGGTGTTTCCTGATTTAACGAAGGTAAGATACTTTATAATCCAGCATTCTTTTGACCCGTTAACCAAACCCACCCATCTTGCCATGTATATGCATTACATTAGAGGTTCTTTTATCATCACAGTATAATGATTCATTTGGTGGTTTTGTAGAAATGACAATCTGTTTCTTTAGATCCGTAAGTGAAGGGAATTTCGTAACTTTATAATCATTTTTTGGTTGAACCATTATATCCCCGAATGTGCGTTTGACCATCTAGAATATGGGTTGCAAAGGTGATAAGGTTTTTCACTTCCCATTATAATATGCAATATCTACAAACTATGATTATAGATAACTAATGTCTTTAGGCTACCCACAATAGTAAGGGTCAATCCCCCCATTTTTTCCTGTCACGTCAGCTTTCTCTCTCCAGCGACCTGCAGGCGATTCAGTGCCCCAGTAAGGCGACCTACACTATAAAAAACATACCCCCCAAAAGTAACTTTTATATTTAATTAGCAAACGACTGTCGGTCGTGAGGCCGACCGTTTTCGTGGCTTATCTCCTCCATTGTCGGTCGCGATCGAAACTCCACAGCAACAACGATCGAGTCTTGGAAGGAAGACCGATTCGGTCGAGTATGCTACTGTAGGTAGCCTTACATTAAAGATCTTAGTGGTTCTGGTTCAAACTGATGGTTCAAGGTAATGATAAACGAGACCATTATTTCTTGTGGGTAAGCTCAAACTAATTAGTACTTTCATTAAAAAGAATTCTCCTTTGTTGAGTGTATCATTAACTAATCATCAGAGAACAATATTAAAATAAGAGATCCTATTACGAAATCTGTATTTTGAAATAGAGAAAAGTAGACATGTTAGAGAGATGTGTAGTTGCATGGTCTTATTCATGTCAATGTTCACTATAAAAAAGATGATATATTTACTGATAAAGACTTTGTTCAAAAAAAGATAACTACGATTTTGTTATGAATGTTCTCATAGGTGATAATTCTCTCCTTGATTCTTTATTTTTTAGTTTCTTCGTTTGTTGTTTGATTATGTGATAAAAACTTCTTTTTTTGAAAGGGTATCGTCTGTGTGTGTCAAATACTGAATATGTTCTTGATTTTGCATGACAGATTGTTTTCTTTACTATAGGACAAATAAAGAGAATGTCGATAGAAGTTGAATCAAGTGACATTGAATTATGAAAGAAGAAGAAGAAAAAGGTGAAATCCACATGATATATCTGTCAAGGCCGAGATTTTTATTGCTACAACAACCGTTGTGTATAAAGAGGTTCTCAAATTATGAGTGTGTTCATTTCTATATTTTCCAACTATAATGGATATGTATCTTTTTCATTTTACGATTATGACTCATATTAACCTTATTTTTATTGTGAACATTATATTATGTTCAATGATATCGTAAAAACTATTCTACTAATTTTTATCTTGAAGATTTCTTGAAGCTACAACAAACGTTGTGTATTAATAAGTGCTTCATAGATTATGAAGTTTGCTTACATGTATGGTTTCAATTTTTTCAATAATATTTTTATTGCCAGACGTGATGTTCCGGTTATTGTTTATACCATTTTTGTTTTATTTTTTTTGTACTGATATTTTAAAAGCTCTACTACTAATTTTTATCTTGAAGATATCTAAAAGGTAGCCGCCCAACGGGCGGGCCTGGAGCTAGTATATATATAAATATAGGAATATATTGGCTACAATTGAATGAGTTGCGATCTTTTAAAAAGGGAAAAAAATTAAAAAGTCTAAAAAGCCAATAAACTAGTGTCACGTGTCCCCCACCTAGAGATGGCAACGGGGCCGGGTATGCGGGGAATGGTTGATACCATCCCCATCCCCGAAGTTAGATAGTTATCCCCATCCCCATCCCCATCCCCCGACTGTTTTCATGTCCCCCACCAAAACATTATGAGTGGAATGTATTACCTTTTGGTTTAAAGCAAGCACCATCGAATAGCAGACGCATCAGTTGAAGCTTTGCTTCTGAATAGCTGATCACTATCCTTTAATCATTCAATATCAATTGAATGTTTTCATCCATTATCTATCATCATTAAATCATCCACTATCTTATATCATACAACCATCCAATATCAATTTAGATACACCACAATCGACGCATAGAACAAATTAGGAAATATGCTCATGGCCTACATTTCCATTAATGTCCCACTAAAAGAGTCATACAAAACAGTAGCTACTGAAGAAGTTCAGAAATCTCAAAGGTTTACCTCTCTAAATCAGAATCTAGCAGAACAGATAGCCAAAATAAATGCAGCAAAAAGAATGTAAGGCCTGTCGGCCATAGTCCTGTAGTGTCCTAGGGGTATCTAGGCATTATGATATCCTAGAGGTATCTAGGAATAGTAGATGTTACTATTACATCTACTTTATGTGTATATAAATAGAGGTCTCACCTCATGAAATGAAATATGCGTTTTTAAGAGTTAAACCTTTGTGTTTAAATTGAGATTCATTTCTCTCTTATCTGTTGAAGTTTATCTTCTGAATAGCAGACGCATCAGTTGAAGCTTTGCTTCTGAATAGCTGATCACTATCCTTTAATCATTCAATATCAATTGAATGTTTTCATCCATTATCTATCATCATTAAATCATCCACTATCTTATATCATACAACCATCCAATATCAATTTAGATACACCACAATCGACGCCCATAGTACTGTAGTACCCTAGAGGTATCTAGGAATAGTAGATGTCACTATCACATCTACTTTATGTTTGTATAAATAGAGGCCTAGCCTCAAGAAATAAGATGTGAGTTTTTTAAGTGTTAAACCATTGTGTTTACATTGAGATTAAATTCTCTCATATCTGTTGAAGCATTTGCCTTCTGAACGGTCCGTTAAAGATAGCGTACCATTTTTGCTTGCCGATGCTTGATTGTTGCAGTATTTCTTCAACATCTTCTTCCATTTTTGTGAATTCACTTTTTTCGGGTTGGGGTGAATATGATGCTTGTGTTTTTGAGGTGGATGGTGTTACTTTTCTGGTTGAGCCTGACATTGATTGTTTTGATGATGATGGTTTGTCCTAGGGGTATCTAGGCATTATGATATCCTAGAGGTATCTAGGAATAGTAGATGTTACTATTACATCTACTTTATGTGTATATAAATAGAGGTCTCACCTCATGAAATGAAATATGCGTTTTTAAGAGTTAAACCTTTGTGTTTAAATTGAGATTCATTTCTCTCTTATCAGTTGAAGTTTATCTTCTGAATAGCAGACGCATCAGTTGAAGCTTTGCTTCTGAATAGCTGATCACTATCCTTTAATCATTCAATATCAATTGAATGTTTTCATCCATTATCTATCATCATTAAATCATCCACTATCTTATATCATACAACCATCCAATATCAATTTAGATACACCACAATCGACGCATAGAACAAATTAGGAAATATGCTCATGGCCTACATTTCCATTAATGTCCATTCTCCCACTCATGTCTAAGATAATTATTTCTTATGTACTATAAATTGACATCACGGGGGTCACAATTGCATCCCCATCCCCATCCCCTATGGTGAACGGGGATCCCCAATGGGGAATCGGGGATTTTTTCCTCATTACATAATTGACATTTTAAGTAGATTTCAAATTGTGCAACCATACTAAACGCAAACAAAATTCATTCATTAGATTAAGTTCAAGCATTCGACAAAACATAGTAAAGAGTACGACTTATTGTAAGTACGAAAACGACTACAATTGGAAACAAAAACGCGAACTAATCCAAAATGCAAAGGTACAACGACCATTAACATGAGTATATTAGCTATTAATTGAGAAGATTTTGAATATTATACACGTATATAATTTTATTCATGTATAAAAGATATTCGGGGACGGGTTGGGGGACGAGTACGGAGACCCGAGGGTATTACCATCCCCGCCTCCATACCCGCTTTTGAGTAGTGGGGATTCCCCATCCCCATCCCCATACCCGGTCAACTCGGGGATTCCCCGGTCAAATCGGGGTCGGGTATCGGATTCTCCGTCGGATTCGGATTTTTTTGCCATCTCTACCCCCACCCATTCCTTCCATTTTTCCTTTAATATTTTTGGTTAGAGGATATTTTGGTCATTTGACTCATTTTTTTTAATTCCACCCCAAATTTCAAACGCAAATAACTTTCAAACGACAAACTTTTATAAAAAACCGATTTCACCACAATTTTTAAAATTTGATTATCTTTAATTTGGTATAAATCTTGTTAATTGTTTTGGATCTTTTTTTTTTTTTTACATATTCATTGGGTAATAATTTTCTTGATGTTTTTTCTATTTTCGAATATATTTTTTACCTTAAAAATTGCCGAATCATAAAATACTTCAAACACAAAAGTTTTAGATTTTGGTTCAATCTTTACCCAGAAATTTGAATCACTCAATTTCGATATGATATGAGTGAGATATCGCACGTTAAAGATGACGTTTTACACATATTTATTATGTTAAATAAAATTGATGAACCCAAACATTTGATTAAATTGATGAACCTAAAAAAATTGATGAACCTGAAATTTGATGAACCTGAAAAGAGCTGTGATCAATTTGATGAACCTGAAAAAAGTGATCATTATAAAAAAAATATATAAGTAAAATNAGGATCGATTATAGCATAATCAATCATCCCAAATCATAGATCGATCAACAAAACCGACTAATAGAAAAACCTAAATCGTTAAGGATATTTAGGGTTTTGACAAATCGATCCTAACAGCCACCACCTGTTTGATAGAACACAAGTCTAAACAATCGATTGCATACCAAATAAATGGTAGAGAGGCGATTATAGAGACTGAGTTGGCCGGAATAAAGGAGGAGGTGGCGGCTGTTAGGGGGGGGGGGCAGAAATCGCCCACACAAGAGAGAGAGAATCGAATGCCCACACAAGAGAGAGAGAAGTTTTTATTATGTAAGTTATAAGAATGGTGTGTCATTCTTATATTCGAGTCTGTAAGTGTCCTAAGGGACTGAGGTGAGGGATATCACCCTCACCCTACTGTACCTCAACATTTTTTTGGAGTAATGCATTTTACCGGGGTGAATAAACCCTTTTACCAAAAAAAAAATAAAAATAAAAAAAAATAATAATAATAAAAAAAAAAAACCCTTTTACCCCAAAAAAATAAAAAAATAATAAAAAATAAAAAAATAAAAAAAACTTTACGCGGGCAATTTGTCCCTTACAAGATAAGAGCCGATGTCCCTAAAGGCTCACTCTTTGAGAGCAATTGTACCTTACTTTATGGGAGCCGTTGTCCCTAAACGCTTGCTCACTTGATGAGAGCAATTGCCCTTTACATGATAATAGCCGTTGTCCCTAATGCTTGCACACTTGATAAGGGCAATTGATGAGATCCGTTGTTCCTAAAGGCTAACTTTAAGAGGGCAATTTGTCCCTTACATGATAGGAGCCGTTGTCCCTAAAGGCTCACTCTTTGAGAGCAATTGTACCTTACTTGATGGGAGCCGTTGTCCCTAAACGTTTGCTCACTTGGTGAGAGCAATTGCCCTTTACATGATGATAGCCGTTGTCCCTAATGCTTGCACACTTGATAAGAGCAATTGACACTTGCATGATGAGATCCGTTGTNAATTGCCCTTTACATGATGATAGCTATTGTCCCTAATGCTTGCACACTTGATAAGAGCAATTGACACTTACATGATGAGATCCGTTGTTCCTAAAGGCTAACTTTATGCGGGCAATTTGTCCCTTACAAGATAAGAGCCGTTGACCCTAAAGGCTCACTCTTTGAGAGCAATTGTACCTTACTTTATGGTGGCTGTTGTCCCTAAACGCTTGCTCACTTGATGAGAGCAATTGCCCTTTACATGATGATAGTCGTTGTCCCTAACGCTTGCACACTTGATAAGAGCAATTGACACTTACATGATGAGATATGTTGTTCCTAAAGGCTATCTTTATGAGGGCAATTTGTCGCTTCCATGATAAGAGCCGTTGTCCCAAAAGGCTCACTTGTATTTTTTTTTGGGTAAAAGGGTTATTTCACCCCGGTAAATTGCATTGCACCAAAAAACATTGAAGTACAACGGATGAGAGTGACGTCCCTCATCTTAGTCCCTTAGGACACTTACAGACTCTTATATAAGAATGACAAACCATTCTTATAACTTACCAAACAAACCAAAAAAACGTTGAAGTACAATGCATATGGGTGAAGTCCCATATCTAAGCGCGTTACATAGGCAAAAGTGCATACATAACAAGACAGGAACATTTCTTAAAAACTAAGAAATAAACACTACCACTTAGGCAAAACAAGACTAAAGAAGATCAACTACTTCCTGACACGTCCTTGGAGCTTGAAATCTTCATAAAATGCACCCAACCGTCCTGGAAGATCATATAGTTGATCAGTGAAGTCATCATAATCATAGTAATCTTCCTAATCACCTCCACCACCTGACGATGAGAGAGTACCAATAGGCATATCAAATAAATTCGCAGACTCATCAAACGTGTTTATAACCTCATCTTCACTATCCGAATCAACGATCACACCAACCTTAGAAAACGGGTTGGTCCTCTTAGTAGCAGAAGTAGAGGGGTGTACACTCACAAGTGGTTCAACCAAACTTAAAGTATTAGCAGAAACCTCACGAGGTTTCAAATTTTCCATACCTTCCTCCAACGTTGTAGTAATGGGGCTGTTAGAAGTCTCCTTATGAATATGCAAGTCAACACCATCTCCAACATCCACCACGTTAGAAGAGTTATCGGCAAGCTCAAACACCTTGTTCTTTACCCAAAGATTATCCATAGTTTTCCTAAGTTCACCAAGATCAATGTTATCTTTAAAATAACCAAACTCATTCACATCATTATTCACCAAAGGAGTAGTAGATTGCTCATTAGGAGTCTCCTCATTAGTGACCTCATTAATGATTACATTCGTGACCTTAGGATCAACATTATCATTTGGTATGGAATTACTAGCTTGGTCTTGATTACTAGGCTTAGCAACAGGTCTATAAATATATTTAGGCTTACCCGCGCCCTTTGACTTGTTACCACCCTTTGAATTATGCTTATTAGACCCAAGACCAGCCCCCACACTCTTACTACGGTTACCCTCAATCATCTTCTTACGGCACTCCTTATCCACATGATCAAACAGTTTGCATATAGAACAACGGGGAGGTTTATACTCATACTCAATATCAATCTTAACCATTCGATGCTCATTTGTCTTTGGAATAGGCATTGCCACCACAAGTGATTCCACAAAATCATTCTCCGCTGAAATCTCAACTAACACCCTTGCATATGAGTTCATTCCCCACGACTTAAGGCACATATTACTCGTGTGTTCATCAAACATTATAGTGCGTCCCAATTTAGCCGTGATCATCTTGAGCCCAACCAGCGAATATGCCACCACCGGCACATTATATAATTTAACCCACACCGGAATCTTATTTATGTCCTCCTTAACTAATTCATAATTAGGTTCCAAATATGAAGCATTAATGGGACTGACCTAATTCGCCAGGGACCATGATTAAGGACATCCTCCATACCCTCCCTACTTGAGAACTGAAACATAAAGAATCCTTGATGTATCATGACATTCTTAAACCCAAATTCCTTCCAAACATTCCGCACAAAATTTTGGACTACTGGAAACGCAGGTCTTTGTCCAACAAAATAGCCATAAAGTGAGTTATCAAATATGTTAGTAATCGCTTCCACTTCTTCCTGCGGAATAACCACATCAGCCAAGGATAAATCGTCACCAATCTCGTGTGTTACAACAGCAGCAGGCGTGATTTTACCCATGACTTTTGAACCCACAACAGCTCCATGGGTATTACATACATTACTCGTGGTATCAGCAGCACCATGGTTACTTTGATTAACTTCTGAGGCAATTTGCGAACACCCTACCTTAGATTTATCCTTCGTTTGCTCATTAACAATAGCACCATCATCAACAGGCACATGGCTTTTATCATTACCATTAGAACCAAATTTCAAACACCGCTCCTCACCATGACCCAAATCTTTATCCATATCATCCGCACCATCATTAGTAGGACAAGAAGATGTTGCTTTGTTCTTAACACTACGAAAAGGCTTCATAGGCTTACCATTTTTTCCCAATATTTTACCATCAACACTTTTAAACCTTTTAGCCAAATCACTCAACACCGAATTGCAATCAGTACTCATGGAATCCCTGTTCGAGATGTTGAGAAAACCTTTTTCCATCTCTCCTAAACCCTCAACAAATAATAGCCAAAAACCCACCGTAAACAAGACACAAACAGCTGCAATCTCTCGTCAAAAAACCCCTAATTAAGGGTTTTAAACCAATTCGTAAAACTTGATCGTTTAGGCACACAAGAGATTTCACCCAAAAGCTTGCACGCTGACAATAGCCACCCTAAAAAAGGGTTTCGAATAATAATAAAAACACAACAGCAGCAAGTGAACCCCAAGCAAACACTTAATCGCAAAATAGTATATGATAGAATCGATTAAACCAAACCCTAAATATATAGGGAAAATTATAACCGACCTAAACAATGAAGAGAATTGATATGCGATCAGGATAATATAAGGGAAGATTCAAACCGACCTAATTAAAGAATAGGAAGTATTATGCGATTAGATGGACTATCGAACCAAAAAAACCCTAACAGTCGATTTAGCCAAAAAAAAACCCCAAGAACAATGATTAAATTCAGCAAAGATGAATAGAATAGATGATATAGCTTCACTATACTATCAAATCGTTGAAGAAAATCAATGGAGAAGATCAGATTGGATGCGTTTAGGATAGGTTAGGGTTTTTTCTTTTTTTTCGCCCACACAAGGAGAGAGAACGGGGTTTTTGATTATGTTACTTGAAAAGAACTTTGATCAATTTGATGAACATCTCTTAAATAAAATTGATGAACCTGGAAAAAAAAACTTTTATCTCAATTTTATAAGTAAACTGATGAAACTATGATAACTGATGAGACTAAGATAACACAAGACAATAAATTGATGAACCTAAACACATAACACAGGACAAATAAGTTGATGAACCTAAACAGATAACATAGGACAAATAAATTGATGAACCTCAGTAAATTGATGAACATTACCTAATAACAATTAAAAAACATCACTTTTTGAATCTTACATTAATAAAACGATTAGTGATGCGTTGTGGTACAAAAATTAGTGCATTTAACGCAATTTTAACACTAAAAAACTAAGATAGCCATTTCATCAAACACATTATGTGCAACAAATATGAGTAAAACGTCAACTTTCACGTGTGATATCTTACTCATATTACATCGGATTTGATTGATTCAAAAACCTGTGTAAAGAGTGAACCAAGATAAAAAAACTTTCATGTTTTAAGTTTTTAACGATTCGACATTTATGAGGGTAAAAAATAGGGCCGAAAATGACAAAAAAATCAAGAAAATCAAGACCCATTTGATATGTAAAAAAAAAGTTCGATATATTTAACAAGATTTATGCCAAATTAAAGAGGATTATATTTTAAAAATTATGGTGCAATCGTTTTTTCTTTTAAAGTTTGTCGTTTGAAAGATATTTGTGTTTGAAATATGGGGTGGAATTTAAAAAAACGAATTAATTGACAAATATGCCATTTGACTAAAAATTAAATAAAAAAAGAGGGATGGATGAGGTGGGACACGTGTAACACAATGTGTGGCTTTTTAGACTTTGTATTTTTTTTCCCCCTTTTTAACCGATCGGTATTCACAATTGAATTGTGGGTTCCTGACTTCTTTCTGTTAACCAATTGACTACAATAATTATAGCCAAGCTATCCCCTGTAAATATATCAAAATCAACATCGAATAGGAGACTTACCAACACATTCTAATTATTTTTTCCTTCGCCTCATGTGAGAGCTCTACTTGGATTAAAAAAGAAACAACATGTAAGCATCAAACAAGTTCTGATATTGATTAAAAAGGTCGAACGTGTGTAATAAAGATAATTATCTTGATCACGTATGTGATCTCGAACAATCACAAATAACACGGATTTAGGCAAGAAGTTGATATTTGATTTAAATATAGTTATATTTAATCTAAAGTACAATTATTTATGCGTCATTCTTTTTTCTAATTTGTCCAAACTTAATTAATTACTACAGTAATAACTTTTATACGAGTAATAAAAATGACATTCCTCCTAACTATATATTATATCAATATACTAATCAGAGGGCTGCCTTGGTACAGTGCTTCCCCAATTGCTTTCACCCAGACTTTGTGGTGCAAGCACATTAGCATGCATTACTACCAAAATTGATCCCCCAGAGACTTTTTTTTAGTTGCTACAGTGCATATGGGTGTATGTGTATAGGGTTAGCAACAGTGTTTTGCTACCTTCCAAACTCCTTCTTCCACACCCACACACACAGACATACACACATATTAATCAACAACCAAAAAAATAACGGGGGTGTTCTTGAAGCTTCTTCCACACACACACACACGCAATTATCAGATCACAGTCACTCACAAATAGGTTTTCTCGATCTTTCTTTGTGTGTGCAGTGTTACTAGCACACATCAACCCAAATATGGTTTTGGTAGATGGAACGATTATGTTTATCTAAAAAAACACGCATACACACTCATCAGGTAATTTTAGTTGTTATTTTTTTTTTTATAAAATTTAGGGTTCTTTTTGTGGTTTGTATCCATTCTGATTACTTGAAAAATGATGATGGATTCTCTTTACTTTTTTATTTTTACTATTTTTCTGTTAGTAGATTACATTTGATTGCTTTGTGGGTTTTGTTTGGTTGTGTGGGGTATTTGTTAGGGTTCAAAGTGTTTTATAGATTATTCATTTATATCACTTTTTTTTTTCATCATCTGAATTTCCTCTTATTCATCAGATAATTGCTTAGCTGTGGAATTGTTAAATTTTTTTCATTTGGTTTGCTGATTTTCAATTATATGGTTGCCGCTTATAGTCTTAGGGTTTACAAGTTTAACATTTGTTGTTTTAGGGCTTCTAATAATTTGACCCCTTTGGGCGGACTGTTTTGATAGACTTTACTTTTTAATTTAGGGTTCTTTGTGAAAAAAAAGCCTGATGATCATGATTGTTTATTTTTATGGTTAGGTTCCGTTTTTTTAATTCAGGAACCATTATGTTAATCAGAGAACAATGATACGTATTTGTTATTTTATGTTTTCTTTAGGTATGTTTTATTTGTTATGTAAGTGTAGACGGAATTTAGGGTTTTTGTTGCGTGGTAAATTGTTGTTATCATTTTGATTTTTTTGGCAGCAAGAGGTGGTCAGAAAGCTTTGTAACAAAAGTTTTGGTGTGTTTATGTCTATTGCAGCCACTTAAGCAGTGATACGTGTACAAATAAAGCCTTTTTCTGTTTTGGTGTTTTGACGTAATAGCAGAATAGTGGTTCGGGTTGGTGTCTAAATTAACAAGCTTTTAGGAGGCGAAGTAGTCGGATTGCGATTCAGCTGTGTTTCAAATGGTATAAGCTATATATAATTTTATCGTTTTTTGTTGTTTTTTTATTAATCCATGAAATGCAATTGAACTGCAGGGTAAAGTTTGGCTGCGTAAACGACATTTTGGACACGAAAGTCTTAAGGGGTGTTTTGGATCTAAAGGTACATTTTTGTTCTGTTACTATTTACGTTTTAGTGGGTCTTTGCGTTATGTGTTAAAAACGATTGTGTGATATGTAATAACGAAACTGATAATTGTTTAGGAAATGAAATACAATAAATTATCGAATGCCGGCTTTTGAATGGCTTAAGTAGGAATTGCAGCACGCGAGGTATTTGTGTAAACTCTATAATCAATTTTCTGATTTGTAACCTGCTACATGTGGTTTAGCGGCATCGGGATTTGAAATAAGTTAAGTTTAGTGTGCGCAATTAAATTCTCACTCGAATCCATTAACGCATGTTTCTGCCTTTTTCTTAAAGACAGAGGTAAATGGTAACGCTTTTTTCCAGGGAGCAAGCCGTAAAGCTGATAAAGCAACTATTGTTGACATGGATAGGAGGGTGTACGGAGCCATGATTGCAAGTGCAACTAGCCCTTCATATGTTTACTGCTGGTATTGTTTTGCTTCATCCAGCAAACCCCAAATCAGTTATGTGGTGTGTTTGTGTAAAAAAGAATAGTTATGCAGTCTTTATAAAGAGTTTGTCGACATATAGTCTTCTAATACTATTACTATTAACTACTGATCTAAAACCTTAAATTCAATTATATTGGTTCTGATAATTAATTATTTTTTTTTTATTTTTTTTTTTTGCAGAGTGCAGGAAATGGTGAAGAATACAGGTTGCTTTTTCCTGATAAACCTGAATTTGTAAGAATGGCAGCAAGGCAACATGGCGGGATTATTAGTACAATGGCAACAAAGAGCCTTCGCCCCGTCGTGATGAGTATGCACGTGTGATTTCACTCAAGAAACGGTTTCTTACATTGACTTGATTGATGTGATGTCCAGCGAGGTGAAAGTCTTTAGCTTTATGCATTATAGTTCATAAATATCTTACGGGTGTATAAGTATTTTGATTGAAAGCTAAATTAGAAAGAATGTTTAATTTTATCACAGGAAGACCCAAAAAATATGTTGAGGGCGCAGTCAACCGGGAAACCAGTACTCACGAGCTCTTTTAAACTATTGGGTTCTAATCATCTTCGTGTAGCTTTGACTATTCCTGTATACAAATCCAAGCTTCCTCCAAATGCATCTATACGAAATCGAAGCTTCCTCCAAATGCATCTATACGAAATCGTATTGAAGCTGATGGCAGGTACTAATTCGCTTCATCTTTTGTTGTGTTTGGAACTAATTATTGCAAGTTTTCGGTCACTATAATCAATTTAAGATAACTAATAGTGATTTTTATGCAGTTTACTTTACTGATGTTGGAGGATCTGTTATTAATGGAGCCATGCTCAGAGGCTTCGAACAGTGACAACATGGGGTGGTCTAGACTGAATGTGCGCGTGCCACAGGGTATGTTGAGGGGTTGTGTTGCCGTTGGTAACTATTCACGGGTTGTCTTCAGATTCATCTATAAAGGTAAAATGATGGTGTTGTTATTTGGAGTTATTTAATGATGGTGTTCTTATTTGAAATTCTTTATGGATAAGCAGATATGTATATTTGCTTTTGTTAACTAAATTTAGTTATGCCTGCTATTTGTTTTTGCATTTCTCAAACCGCTCTGAACTATGCAGTTTCAACCGCTATTAGAAGCTGATGTTGGTGACAGCATTTGATTGGACATATTAAAATAAGCCGGATAAATAGGTAACAAAAATAACCCTGTAATAATTTTTGTTTTTACTTCAGTCGTTATTTGGGGTTGCTCATTAATCTATCGTGTTTCGCAAACAGCAGATAAACAACTTTTTCTATTTGCGATCATGTGCCCGTCTCGCCTTTAACTATTGTCGTAGTCGTTTGACTCATTAATCTTGCAATGCAGCAGAAACGATAGGCACCTTCAGCATGCGCTGGGTTTTGTCACTTTTAATGAACCAGCAGCGATCTAGGCAGTTTACAGTGGTAGGCACCTTGACCTTGCACTGAGTTTTGGCATTTAGCGTTGATTAAACATTTTGCCATCAACTTTACCTTTTTAGGCTGCCAACGAAAGGACTCAAACACATCAAATACAACCAACAAGCATCAATTTGAGA
The DNA here is from genome assembly GCA_014162995.1 of Artemisia annua. Lineage (NCBI taxonomy): Eukaryota > Viridiplantae > Streptophyta > Magnoliopsida > Asterales > Asteraceae > Artemisia > Artemisia annua. The sequence goes on along the minus strand of LBNU01036546.1, from coordinate 89,140 downwards.
TAACAGCTGTGGCTGGCTTGCAGGTGCATTATCTGCTTCTTTTTGCTTAAATGAAGTCGTTTTTATATATTGTCGAAATAATCTATAAAATGTGTATGTTGCAGGTACATTCTCTGGAGTGTTGTAGTGTTTCAGGAGTGCAAAAGATTGCGAATGTTGTGAACTCGAGTGTGAATCAGACGAATGGTGGGGTGCTTAAATCGGAAATATAGTGTTGGCAATGGTGGAGAAGAGGCGAATGGTTGAATGCGACACATGATTGTTACGATGGGTGTACTTCATTTATGATGGGTGAAGCTTCTAACGGCCAGGTCGGTCTCATTCTTGCACCGCATACACCTGCAAAATCCATCATATAGATTGTTAGCTATTTGAATGTATGATTATAAACAAACCCCCAAACCCCTCTTACATATCCCATGTTTTACAAATAGTTTTTTTAGGAGCAATAGGGAAGTGAAATGTTGATGGATTTGGGTTTAATTGTGTTTAATTTTGTGGGTTTTGAAATTTGGAGTTAGCACGTGACTGTGAACTTATTTGATTTTGGCTGGGATAGCTCATAAGATCACTTTTTTTGGCTTATGAAGTTGCTTGGTTGACCTTATGCCTTATTCAGTCACTCTTTTGGGCTTATGAGGCCGCTTGATTGAGCTTATGGTTTATTTGTAGAACATAAGTTGAAGATGATAAGCTCATGTGTGGGATCATGCATCATCGAAGCACAAGGTTAATGAAATTTTTTGGACTTAATATATGCTCAACTATTATACTCCTATAATAAACTTTAGGTTTTCTTTTAATGTATCATTACGAACATAACACAAATTAGAGTTGTGCCTCATATAGTTGCAAACTAAAAGTTAATTCTCTTATTTTCTTTTATGTGCATATAAGAAAAGGATCTGTGGTGACATATTCACAGTTCAGTTGGGCCACATTAAGTAATCTTTGAGAATTCGTTAAGGATACGAGTACAAATAGCACTATGCTAATGTTTGACTGTTTTGAGATTGAACTGAAATGTTAATGATACGCATACAAATAACGCTATGCTAATGCTTGACTGCATTTGTTGATATTTATGCATTTATGGTAACGTAGTTATTATAAGGGGTGAGTATTATGAGACATGTTGATTCGGACAAGGAGGTGCTGTTGCAAAATTGCTATTTAAGTTTTATTTTTCTGAATTGTGTTGTGCTACATAATACATTTATGAATATAAAAGGTTTTATTTTTATATTCTCTGATGAAATGCGTATTCGGTTACATTTTTGAAATTGTTTTTAGCTTTAGATAGGTCTTCAAATTTGATTTCATTCTTTTATGAAGGCCTATTGTTTTCTTCAATCTGGGAAATTGCTCCTAATAGAATTTGTTTGTCTTCTCATGATTCAATAGGTTGAAGTTGCTTTGCTGAAAGGGGGACTATATATAATTGCTACTAAATTACCACCAAAAAGAAATACTTGGGATGGAACGCGTCAAGAACCAGATTTGTACACAATCGGCGACAAGTCTTGGCCTCTTTATATATATCAAAATTCCGTTGCACCAATAAACATCACCGCTTCAACTGGCCAACATTGCATCTGTTCTACTTGGTTTATATAGAAGAATCATGTAGATCATCACTTTTATTTTATCAATATATTGTAACGACTGTTAATAGGCATTAGGCAAACAAAAATTATCCATTTTGACCTGTTAACCATTCTGCCATATCTACTTAGTGCGTATCAGTTTCATTATCGGAATAGATTAACTAAATCAATATCGAAATCTCCTATAAACATTACCAAAATTGTTGCTGTCACATTATGACTTATCTTTTTGTAGCTCTTAGCTTTAGTGTACACTATACCAAACAATGGGTAAGTGAACTGTAAATCTTTTTGTAGCTTTTATCTTTCTATAGGAAGAAAAGAAGACAATATAGCCATTACATTTTATTACAATGACTATAAAAAGAGAAGTCATATGTGAACTTTTTCAAGAGAAAACCTTTTTCAAGAAGTTCAGAGAAATCCTTCTATTGTAACCGTCTATTTCAAGATGGTATTATTACACATGCCGTTAGTAAAAACAAAGCAGCAAACTAATTTTACAACACATCAAAGTTAACGACACCTCTTCTTTTTTAGCTAACTAAATTCCTTTTTTAGCAAAACACCCCGCGGCAACGCGCGGGCTAACCACCTCGTTCCTCCTAAGAGCAAACACAGCGGTAACGCAAATCTTGCGTTAAGGGTGACGTGGAGCTGCCATGTCATCGCGTTAAGCGGAGTCACCACTACATTTGTCCAAGTTAAGACCACGTTAACGTGTGGCGTTAGCAGCTTAACGCCGAGTTAAGCGTGTTTTTCTTTTCTTTTCTTTTTTTTCTTCCGATTTAAATGATTTAAATGGTTTTTTGTTGGGTTTTGTGTGTGTTTCAGTGTGTGTTTTGTGTGTGTTTCAGTATGTGTAATGTGTGTGTTGCAGGTTTACTCCGAAGAAGAAGAAGAAAACATTTGCAAAGTTACAATTTCAGTCCTTGTGGTTTTCGGTATATTATAGTTTAGTCCATGTGGTTTCTTGTTTAAAGTAAATAACATTTTCAGTCATTTTTTTTTTTTTTTTTTTAGTAAATAACATTTGTATTTTTAGTGATTTGTTTAAAAAAAATGTAATTTGTTTTAATTTGTATTTGTTTAAATAATTGAAAAAAAATGATAAAAGTGGGGCCCAAATTGTTGAGTTAAAGCTGAGTTATTGATGTGATTGTTTTTTTCTGAGTTAAGGTTAATGTGTTAAAGCTGACGTAACGCTGACGTGGCATTGCGTTATAACTTAACTTGTGTTATTGATGTGTTTGCTCTAATACTGATAACATGATTAAACTGAACCCATGGTATAATTCAAAAATATCATAAATAAGGGACCACCTATTCCTCTGAGGCCTTAGCACCTTTGTCCATTTTGTCAATAATAGATGATTGTGGTTAACTTCTCTCGCGATTTATAGGTAGAAGGGTATCAAATCCGGTAATGTCCTAAACAAATACTCCATTCGTCCCATATTAAGTGTCCACAATAGAATCTTTGGATGTCCCAAATTAAGTGTCCATATTCTATTTCAACCAATGAGATGAGACTTTAGTGGGTAAAAATGATATTTGATTGGTGGAGAGTGTAGTTAGTGGAATTTTCTAAAACTTTGTTCATGATATAAGCGGACACTTAATATGAGACGGAGGGAGTAGCTGATTAAACATCTAAATACAAGTCATATGGTTGACAAAATATATTTAAGTTGAAGAGAAAAGTTCATTTACAAACCAAGTTTTTGTTGCATACTGAGGGATAAATCCCCACCATCCATCTAATTTGATCTAATGGTGGGGATTAACCTAAGATTTAAAAATGAAACATAAGTCTATGTTTTTTTCTTGTCTTTTTATCTTTCTTATTTATTCATTGTATTTTTCTTATTTCTTTTTTTTTTCCCTCCCTATCTACGTTTTTTCTTTTTCTCTTTTTTTTCTTCCTTTTTTGTTCACTTTTTCTTTCATGTGTAATTTTTTAAAATTCATATTTTTTTCCACTTTCTTACGTTTTCGTCCTTTTTGTCCGTTTTCATACGTTTATACACGTTTTCATACGTTTTCATCCATTTTTATACGTTTTCGTCTATTTTCTTAAGTTTTCGTTAATTTTTAGACGTTTTCATCTGCTTTCAGATGTTCGTCCAATTTTATACGCTTTCGTCTGTTTTAATACATTTTCGTCCATTTTTATAAGTTTTCGTCCGTTTTCAAACATTTTTGTCCGTTTTCATATGTTTTCGTCCGTTTTATACATTCTTGTCCCTTTTCAGATGTTTTTGTCCGTTTTCATACGTTTTCGGCAGCTTCTATACGTTTGCAGACATTTTTGTCCGTTTCGTATGTTTTCGTCTGTTTTCAGACGTTTTCGTCTGCTTTCATCTGTTTTCTTACGTTTTTGTCCATTTTCATGCGTTTTCATGCGTTTTCGTCCGTTTTCATACGTCTTCAGACGTTTTTTTTTCGTTTTCATACTTCTTCGTCTGTTTTTATACGTATTCATCCATTTTTTTACGTTTTTTTGTCTGTTTTCGTCATTTTTTTATACATTTTCGTCTGTTTTTGTTTGTTTTCAAACGTTAATATACGTTTTTTATCCGTTTTCATATGTTTTCTTTCGGTTTTATACATTGTTGACTGTTTTAGACGTTTTCGTCAGTTGTCATACATTTTCGGCAGTTTTTACACGTTTTCATAGGTTTCGTTCGTTTTCATACGTTTTCCTCCATTTTCGTCTGTTTTCTTTCGTTTTCGTCCATTTTTTATACGTTTTCATCCGTTTTCAAACGTGTTTTTACGCTTTCATACATATTCGTTTGTTTTCGTATGTTTTCATGCGTTTCTAAATATCATAATTGACATTCTTAATATCACAAGTGATATTTAGAATATGACATAATATTACTTGTGATATTAAGAATATCAATTGTGGTATTCAGAAACGTATGAAAACGAACGAAAATGTATGAATACGGACAAAAACGTTAGAAAGTGAAAAAAACGTGAATTAAAAAAATGTGAAATTACTAGTGATATTCTGAATATCACTTGTGATTTTCTGAATATCACTTGTGATATTCAGAATATCACTTGCGATTTTCATGTTACAAAACATTTGTTGAAAATCACTATTGATATTCAGAATATCACTTGTGATATTCAGAATATCACTTGCGATTTTCATGTTACAAAACATTTGTTGAAAATCACTTGTGATATTCAAACACACAATGGTGTTTTAGTATCACTTGTTCAGAATAGTTTTAGTATCGTGGTTTGTTTAGTTTGCGTTAGTTAGTGGCCTGATTTGTTGTTTAGGTGTTTGTTAAGATGTGATAGCGTCGTGAAATGTAACGAGATTGTTAACTTTAACTGATGTGGGATTATTTGTATGGTGAAATAACTTTAAAACCGGGGGAGAGTTGATTTACCTCATAACTTTTATAGTTTTATATTTCATCCAAGTAGCAATTTTCTTTTATATAAGATCAATAATAAATTTTATCGCCGATATATTACACGACGCTATCACATCTTAATAAACATCTAAACATCAAATAAGGCCATTAACTAACGCAAACTAAAAAAATCACTTGTGATATTCAGAATATCGCTTGCGATAGAATATCACAAGTGATATTCTGAATATCACAGAATATCACTTGATATTTAGATTAGTGCAACATGAGAGTTATATCTTTGTAAGTACTTGATATTTGGACAAGTGCAGTATTTGGACTACTATTTTCTTGTGATATTTAGAATATCACTTGTGATATTCAGAATATCACTTGCGATAGAATATCACAAGTGATATACTGAATATAACCCTAAACCCTATTCTATCGCAAGTGATATTCTGAATATCACAGAATATCACTTGTGATATTCAGAAACATATGAAAACGTCTGGAAACAGTCGAAAACATTTAAAAATGAACGAAAACGAATGAAAACGGACGAAAATGAATGAAAACAGAAGAAAACATATGAAAACGTATGAAAACGGATGAAAATGGACGAAAACTAACGAAAACATATGAAAACGGACAAAAACGTATGAAAATGAACGAAAACGTATGAAAATGGACGAATATGTATGAAAACGGACGAAAACGTAAGAAAATGGGCGAAAACGTATGAAAATGGATGAAAACGGACGAAAATAGATGAAAACGTAAGAAAACGGACAAAAATGTATAAAAACGGACGAAAACGTATAAAAATGAAGGAAGACGTATGAAAACGGACGAAAACGTATGAAAACGTAAGAAAACAGACGAAAATGTATGAAAACAGGCGAAAACGTAAGAAAGCGGACGAAAACGTATGAAAACGGACGAAAACGTATGAAAACAAACGAAAATAGATGAAAACGTAAGAAAACGGACGAAAATGTATAAAAACGGACGAAAACGTATAAAAACTGAGGAAAACGTATGAAAACGGGCGAAATCGTAAGAAAACAGACGAAAACGTATGAAAACGGGCGAAAACGTTAGAAAACAGACGAAAATGTAAAAAATGACGAAAACGGTGAAAACGTAAAAAAACCGACGAATATATATGAAAAACGTATAAAAACGAAAAAAAACAAAAAAAAAACGCGCGAATTAAAAAAGAGCGAAAAAAAACGTGAATTAAAGAAAAAAAACGTGAATTAAAAAAAAAAGACAAAAAAGAAAAGGGAAAAAAAAAGTGAATAAATAAGAAGACAAAAAGACAAGAAAAAAAACATGGACTTAGGTTGCCATATTAAATCTTAGGTTAATCCTCACCATTAGATCAAACTAGATGGATGATTGGTATTTGTCCCTTAATTTGCAACAAAAACTTAGTCTCTAAAATAACTCACCTCTTAACTTGAACGATACAGATTGTGTACTTGATTATTTTATTTTATTTTATTTATTTTGAATAGCAATTTTATTAAACAAGAAAGAAGCTACAAATTGGTTACTTGATGATGTGATATCTCACATTGGCAAGCCACAGTCACATGCAATCATTGAATTGGTCTTCTACCTTTTCTCTCACCTAGTTTTTCTTATCTTGCTAAAAAAGTTCATTAGTCTGAATACTTCTTCTAGCAAATAAGACTATGGAGATGAAAAACACAGATCTTCAAGTGTTCATGCAGAACTTGAACCGTTTAATTTGCGCCAATCATAATCTTTTGATTAGAAACAATCCTATCATAGAAGCGAAAAAGACTGAAATCGAATTGCTTTATGTTGAGCTTAGCTCTCTGATTAAATCATGTTTCAAAAACATGCCGATAGATGAAGAACAACTCCATGAGCTTGCAGATGTGGAACACTGGAAGAAGAAAATAATGGATGTAGCACATGAGGCAGAAGATATCGTTGATATGTTCATATCCTCTGCCATTCTCATGAACGACAATAGCTTGCAGGGTGAGGGTCCTTCTAATGTCCTTGATAGCTCACTTAATCTTAAGGATGTTATGAATGACCTAAAATCTATCAGAAAGGATATGAAAAAAAAGAAGCATGGGTTCTGGGGAGAAAGATTGATAAGAAATAGCATCATCAAGCACCTTGTTAAGAAAGACGTGATGGTTAAAATGTACGAGTGGCAAAATGCAGGCAAGCAAGCTGTTGGAACTTCAGCCAGCAGAAAACCAGAAATCATGAACCAGAGAGCAACAGAACATGAAGAAGTTATAGTAGGATTTGATGAGGATGCACTGTCGATAATGGATAGGCTTGCTGGAGACCGCAAGCAGTTAGACATCATCTCGATTGTCGGTATGGGAGGACTAGGTAAAACAACTCTTGCAACCAAAATATTCAGAGACCAATATGCTGTATATTATTTTGATGTACGTGGGTGGATTACTGTTTCTCAAGCATATACAAAAAGAGATTTTTTATTGGGACTGTTAGAGTCTATAGGAAAATCAGATTGCGAAGCAACTAGTGAGCTAAAACTCTCTGAAATGCTATATCGGTGTCTAAAGGGCAAGAAATATTTGATCATCATTGATGATATATGGAGTGCTGAAACATGGGACGATCTGAGGCTATATTTTCCAGATGACAACACCGGTAGTAGAGTAGTTCTAACCACTCGCCTTACAGAAGTGGCTTTGCATGCAAGCCGTGGTGGTTTCACTCACAATCAACGATATTTAACAGAAGAAGAAAGTTGGGAGCTTCTGTCCCAAAAGGCTTTTAGGGGAGATGAATGCCCCGATATATTGGTTGAGGCAGGGAAGCGCATAGCTCAAAAGTGTCAAGGACTTCCACTTGCATTAGTTGTCATAGCAGGAATTCTGGAAAAGGGAGAGAAAACCAAAGATTTATGGGATAAAGTTGGAAAAAGTGTCAGCTCGTATGTTGTTGATGATCCTAATGGATGCTTGGATACGCTAGCTCTCAGTTATGACCATCTACCTCGTCACTTGAGAAACTGCTTTCTCTATGCAGGTGGCTTTCCAGAAGACTATAAAATCCAAGTACGGAGGTTGATTAGGATATGGATGGCTGAAGGTTTTATCAAAGAGGAAGGGCAAAAAACCTTGGAGGAACAAAGTGAGGCTTACCTAATAGATCTAGTTGAAAGGAATCTCTTAATCGTTGCTGATAGAAGGCTGAATGGTGGAATCAAGTCAATCCGTCTGCATGATCTTTTGAGGGAGTTATGCCTGAAAAAGGCCACCGAAGAGAACTTTTTCAAGAAAATAGGGATGTCACCGATTAATTCTACTTCTAGCGTAGGCGAGCAACATCGTTTATTTACAGATTATAAAGTTTTATGTGAGATCTCTGTGAATCATTCTTTCCCACGCATGCGGTCAGTCTTCTGCTTTTCTAACAGTCAGCTTTTGGGATCAAAAACTGGAAGATGGGCGCCTTCCTTTATTCTTCTTAGGGTGTTGGATCTACAAAATATTTCAAGAGCCGATCTCAATGACATAAAAATACTAATTCATCTAAGGTACCTAGCAGTCTGGTCCGCAGACCAAGAATTCCCGTCCTCAATTGGCAATCTTTGGAGCCTTCAAAGTCTCATTCTAAAAGGCAAGTTTCTAAATTCCATGTACTCACCAGATAATATGGAAAATATGTTGAATCTGAGGCATTTATGCAGTGAAAGGATCATCTCGATTCAATCCATTTTTCATGTGTTAAACTTGCAAACCATTTCAAGGTTAAAACTAGATAAGGGGAGTCAAAATTTGTTTCAATATTTTCCGAACATCAAGAAGCTGGGATGTTATGTTTCTTCAGTATCGGCCAATTATGAATTCCTAAATTTCGCCTTGTTAACTCATCTTCAAGTTTTGAACCTGCAGAACGACATTGACATACCACTATCTGTATCAAGCCTAATTACATTCCCAGAAACCTTGAAAAATTTAACTCTCAGAGGGTGTCGTCTTCCTTGGTCTTATATGTCAACATTTAAAGGGTTGCATAAACTCGAGGTTCTCAAATTGTTAGACTCTTCGTTTGAGGGACCCCTGTGGGACACTAGCGAGCAACAGTTTTGCCAACTTAAATTCTTAAAATTACAGAAGTTGAACATTGAATCGTGGGAAGCCTCTAGTGTCAACTTTCCTTGCCTAAAAAAGCTAGTTGTGAAAACTTGCAAAATTATGAAGGAAATTCCACTAGATATTGGTACCATATTCACACTCGAAAATATTGAGATTGATGACTCGAGCTCCGATCTGGTCAACTCTGTTAATAGAATTCAAGAAGAGCAGCGTGCAATGGGAAACTATGATTTGAAAATTATTATCAATGAGGTTGAAAGGATCCAAAAAAAAATCTTGGTTTGACTTTGGTTATAATTCATATGATGCTTTCTTTGAGGGAGATCCTTTTTATGTCTAGAATATCCGGACGTGTGGTGGGTTCTGTTTCTTATGCCAGTGAAAAAGGGAAACAGAAAGGCCAATAAATAAATATAGAAGTCACTACCTATGTTTTTTTACCTCTCTTTGTTAAGAGGTACTAGGTCGCATATTTCTACATAGACGAGAGGTGGAAATTTTAACTATCCTACAGGTAGTGAGCCATTGAATCAGCTTGATTACTGGTAATTCTTATTCAGATATGAAATCATGACCCCAGCAAATTAGAAGCATCAGGATTGTGCCTCAAGAAAATCAAAGTCTGAATTAATACTGGTGCGTATTATGATTATATATTCAATAAGTCTAATAAAAACAGTTTTGTTAACTACTTGAGTTTTAGTTAATATCTAGTTTACCTTAACTTATTAATGTAATTTGCTGATTTGAATGATGTTCGAATGTTCATAATAGCTGTTTGAATGATGTTTGTAATTTGCTGATTTATCAATACAAGTTCACCATTTCAGGAAAAAAAAAAAAAAAATAGAAAAAGGGAATACTTGTCACCAAGTATTCAACAAACTCCAAAAATATAATAAACATCCTCGGTCTTCCGTTGAAGGAGGGCGGTTGTAAACCAAATAAGTTTCAACGCAAAAAGAAATCGTGAAATTAGTCATTATCGGATTATTTTAATTCTACAACCGACAACTTAGTTGCGCGTAGTTTTAGAAGAAACGATTACGGTTGACGGATCGGTTAGAAAACAAAATAAAAATAGAAAATTAAAAAAAAAAAAAAAAAAANTTTATGTCATAAAAACCCAAAAATAATCTTCGTATCCTCTTATATGTTTAATTCTTGTCTCTTTACCCTCTCATACCATTTAATTCTTATCTTCTTATCCTCTTAACCGTTTGATTCTATCTTCTTATCCCTCTAATCGTTTAATTCTTATGGCGGATACGCGGACTTTGGAGGAATTACTACGAATACCCGTACGTTTTGAAAAGGCCATCGTTGTTCCACCGATTCTTGCGGATGAATATCAAATAAACGTCGAGTTACTTAATTTCATCGATCCTTTCTTTGGTTTTGAAAACGATGATCCTTACTCCCACATCAACAGATTCTATCTCATAACCGATACTTTCAGAATTAAGCAAGTTCCTGATGATGTGGTGAAGCTTATCTTGTTTCCATTAACGCTTAAAGGAGCAGCTTCGAGATGGCTTGATCGTGAACCTCCAAATTCTATTACAACCTGGAACGACTTAGCGTCAAAATTCTTGAATCGATTCTACCCTCACTCCAAAACGCTTGAAATTCGAAAAGAAATCATTAATTTCCAACAACGTTTTGATGAGTCTTTTGTCGAGGCATGGGAAAGATTCAAAGATCTTATGAGAANCAGACACACACTCAAAACCTACACGCTTTACCTTCCTTTATTCTTCTTAACACATGATCATGGATATTTTTTCTTAACCTTGCTTCAAAACCAATCATATGTTTCTTGTTCTTGTTTTTTAAGGTTTGATCATCGTACCCTCTTCATTTTTTTTTTTTTTTTTTTTTTTTTTTTTTTTTTTTTTTTTTTTTTTTTTTTTTTTTTTAATATATATATCTTACAAGCCGTTGAGGCGGGTACATATGCACCATTTGAGTCATTAAAGCATCAATAATGTGCTATGGTATGAGTGTGTTCGACCTGGGATCCAGTATCGATTCATAGCGTCCTTTGGATTCAATATCAGAATTCAATGGCAACGTCTTTAGTCATATATGTAATTACATTTAGTGAGTTAATAAATAGATCAAAACTAAGTATCTATATCCAGACTTCTAGTAGACGAAAATGATGAAGTTAATTAGACCATACACCGTAATACAACTTTCTACTGGATCCATGATCCGTTTAATTAGCATGAAAAGGCTACAATAGTAAACATGACATTATTTTATCCTGATTATTCAATTCCCACTAAGAAATTTCATAGATGCTACAAAGTAGCCAATTACTTTATTTTATTATTGTTATTTTTTTTTTAATAATTTTTGACTTTTCATTAAATATTAAATATTAGCTTTAATTTTTACATTTCATGTCCACCTCTACCACCATCATCACCACCACTAGCGCCATCACTACAACTACCGCCAACCCCGCCTACCACTAGCACCACCAACCACCTCTGCCACCACCACCCACCACTCACCACCCTTAAAACCCTAAATAAGCTCTCGGTAATTATGACCGGAGATACACCACCACCTCCACCTCCACCTCCACCACCACCACCACTATCTGGCCTGATAAAATCATTCCTTTTGGTGTCTTTAGCATCAATAATAATGTTCTTGTCAAACTCAGTCTTGAAAAACTAAACTACAACTCTTGTAGTTCGTTTTTCAAGATTCACCTTGGACGTCTTTGTCTCAAGAAACATGTAGAAGATGCATCTACAAGTACGAGCACTATTGATCCCGAATGGAGCAAACTTGATGATCTTGTCAAGATGTGGATCTTAGGTACGTTGTCCGAATCTCTCCAAGATCAAGTTGTCACCTCGCTCGGTAATCATAAGGATTTATGGGATCACATTAAAGATATTTTTCTTGATAATGAGGATGCCCGGGAAATTAATCTCAATAATCAAATCAGCTCCACCAAAATAGGTAATCTCTCCATCAACGCTTATTTCACAAAAATACAAAACATGGCGGATAGATTAAAAATTCTAGGTACTTTGGTTAGTGACAAGAATATAGTCATGTATGCCCTTAACGGTTTAAATTCTAATTTTAAGCATCTTGCATGAATGTATGTAAACTAAACCACTTCCTGATTGTGCCACTACTCGTAACATGCTTTTACTAGAAGAAAGTATAATAAATGATGAAGGAAATATGAAAAAAAAAATCATATAAATTCCACACCTCTTCCCCCGACATTCGAGTGACAACAAAAACTCATAGTCAAAACCGCACAATGGCCTAATCTAATGACACCACTAGGAACCCAACCAATCAAAATAATCTAAGTGTTCCTAAATTGTGTACTCACTTACGTAGAGGTTTGTTTCATTTTGGAGATAAATGCAAGTTTGTACATGATTATAAACATCATAATGATACAAACATATCTTTGCTCCCACCGGAACAATGGGACATGCAATAACTAATAAACTGGTCCAATAGTCCTCTTGGGCTCCACCAGACACTTATCAAAACCAGACCAAAACTTAGCCCATGTGGCTTCCTCGTCTGGCCCAACAATAATCACATGCCTTTTCTGTCTAGCCAACAGTAGTTGCGGCCCAAACAACCCAACCCACTCTCTATTCGACCAGCCCAAACCTATGTTATCTCGCAAATGGTAGCCCAACTAGCCTAACAGCCTCCTGGTTACAATGGTATACTTGGATGCTCTCCCTCTTTGGTCTTCACTCAAGAAACATTGCTACCTAGTACGTTTAACACTATTACTTAGCAAGACCCAACTTGAAACAAGGACACATATGCTTCTTTGTAGAACTGTGTGTATAAGTAAATATACATAACACAACCACAACAACCAAACACCACAATATGTAGAGAGAGAGAGAGAGAGAGAGAGAGAGAGAGAGAGAGAGAGAGAGAGAGAGCACCACCATATATACTGGTTCGAGATGGGGGTTTAGACCATCCGTATGTCCAGTTGCAAATCCACGACACCGATACTATTCCACTAGTATAATCCTTATAGTGGATTACAAACCGTTACTACTTCACTCCACTCATATGCACTAAGATCAGTGCTAACAAAGAAGAGCTACTCCCAACGGCATTCAACTCTTGAAAATCACCCACAAGAATCTCGTGATTTGTATTTCCACTAAGGCAACAAAGAACATGCCCCACGCAAGTATCAAATCCCATATAGACCTTCACCCGATCTAGGCTTTACCACCAAGGTATAATTCTTGTATACACCCTCACTTATCCACAACCAGATAAGACTTCAAATGATTATAAGGGATTATTTGTTAGAGATAACTAACATATCCTAAAGGCTCGATTCTAGTAAAAAAGTTATAGAGAAGAAGACCTTCGACACAATACACAAGAGTGGATTAGGTTCTTGTGTGTCTCTCTTGCAGAAGAAGTGTTCTTTCAATAGATGATAAGAGAAGAAGTTAGACCACAAGAAGATAGTAGACTTAGAGGGATAAGAGAGAAGAAAGTAGAGAGAAAGAATGATTGGCAAGACGTGAGGAAAACAAATGACAAGAGGTGTCTATTATAGACAAGCCAATGCTAGACCAGGCCCTGACGCGCTACACTGGCGCGCCGCCAATGTGCGAGGCCCTGGTCTAGGTATTGGCTTATTTATCTTTAGCCAAGTCTTGTTAACCCCCAAGTGCACTTCACTTTGACCTTTCCAAGTTCATTCCAACACTCAAAGTGAAATAAGGTCAACCAACTCATTCAACCAAGGATTGGATGATTAAAAAAATTTAGTGAAGTGGTAACTAGATACTTAGAGGTTTAGTCCAATATGAATGACAAAGAGAAAACTATTGGACAATGGATGTTGGGTAATAACTTGGCTCCCAAATTTGAATTTCAAATTTCAAATTCAAAATAGATGTGTATTGTGAGAAGGTTGAGTGTAGGAGAAGCTATGTCATAGAGTGAGTTGTCAAAGTGTTATTTAAATATAGAAGTTGGTGATTGTGAATGGAAAGGGTAGGTAGCAAGCTTTGTATTGGATGAGGAGATAACTATTCAATTCAAATTTGATAGTTGCGTGTTTGTGGAAGGATGAAGTGTGTAGGAAGCTTGAAGTGTAAGATGTTGTCATGTAGGCGGGAACAAGGAAATGATTTGAATATTCAAAATTAAAATGTTGTGAGTATGTGAGTGTGAGACAGTAGTGTATTGAGAAAGTTTGAGTGTGGGGGATGTGTTATTTGAATTCAAATTCAAATGAAAGAGTTATAAGAGTATGTAAGAAGATTGAGCATAGGAGAAGCAAATGTGTAAGAAGGTGAGTTGGGTATTTCAAGATCACATATGTGGAAGAAGATTTTATGGTGAGTTTGAGTGAAACTTGGAGACAAAGGGAGGTGATGTGTAGGCGGAAAAACTAATAGTTTTTTGTTTGGGAGAAAGGAATGTGTGGTGGTATTGTAAGGAATGTGGAAGACAATGAGAATGAATAGTAGATTGTGTTAGGTGTAAGGGATTAGAATGTAAGAGGTGCAAGAGAGTGTGAGTGGGAGAATTAAACACATACAAGGGATATTCATATTTCCAAAAGTTCAAACTTAAATATTCAAATTTGAAAATCCTTTATTTAAACCACAATTAGTATATTTACTAATCATCTTGGTGCAAGTAAGATAAGTGCTTTGCATCATAAGTAAAGAAATAATCCAAAAATGGAAAGTTGCATTTACACAAAGTGACCTTTACTTAAATAACCAATAAGGGAGTAAATCTATTACGTAATTAGTAGAGACATACGTAAGGATTATGGTCATTTCAATACTTTCATTTGAGGTTTAATTGAAAGTATGAATCACCTAGGATTGAGGTTTTTATTATTATTATTATTATTATTATTATTATTATTATTATTATTATTATTATTATTATTATTATTATTATTATTATTATTATTATTATTATTATTATTATTATTATTTTGGCTAAGGGCATTAAGAGAACATGTTTTGAGTTGGTGTTTTGTAAAACGGGAGAACTTGTTTGGTCGTCTCTCTAAGTCCAAATCTCAATTTGAGTTTACCTAACAACTCAAATATCATGTACGAATTTGTATTGAAATATGCAATTTAGTCGGTAAGAGGAAAGCCAACTTGGAAAAACCAAAAACACCATGACCAGCCCCTGGGGTGCTAGCGTGTCAGACTGGTACGTGGTGTGTTTTTGGTTTTTATATATCGTTTGGGATCTTATGTGTTTACGAATATATATATTTGTCATCTTTAAAACATAAAGGAGACTTTGACCATCGATTGCACCCACAATCTCCCCTTTTTGATGATGAAAAATATTATTTCGAAAGCAAATAAAATTACTACGTAGCATGATGAAGACCATCGTTGATGAGGCTTGTGTCTCGAACTTGCTAGCTTTAAGGTCTTTGACTCTTCGACTCTTGGTAATAGCTAGCTTTGGTCGTACGTAATTTTGGTGAAGATCTTGAGCTCTTTATATCTTCATGCTTTTGCCTTCTTCTCCCCCTTTTGTCGAAGAAAAAAGGGTCATTGGTACATATTTGATGCCAATATCAATCGTAAATGTATGAAGAGACCAATTGGATGTAAACTTTATTTTCAACAGCTCCCCCTAGATCGTTGCTCCCACTTGTTCAAACATGCAAACCCTAGTTTAATCACCCTTGTCTATTTCGACTAAGGAAAAACGACACCCTTAAGGGTTTAGAAAACCATTGTGTATTTCGATTATGGATGCAAACATGAAAACCCTAGTTTAATCACCAGAGTGATAAAACCATAATTGTCACAAAAACGAAAACCCTAACTAACCTTTAGCAATAAATCAACGACAACCTATTATAACCAAAATCAAGATTCGACTTTTATGACAATATTAGCTATTACTAAGAACCTTAACTAGGTTATATATGATTAGAGTGGCTCTAATACCAATGAAGGATTCTGGTGGTCACCTGTACGCTTATGAAAGATGCACAACGGAAAATAAAAACATAAAGTCATGTAGACCAGAACCCTAATAGTCAGATCTACTAATAAGTGATATAATCTAATCTAATACGTATAAATGGTGTTCAAGATTACTTACTTGTTATTCCAGCAAGCTTAAGCTCATTCGACCTTTCTTGATCAACATGGAACACCTTGTTCACTTTCTTGATGCTTCATGATCTCGTCTCTTAGGGTTTCTTGAATATCATCACTCGGACATCGTCAGGTATCCACCGGTACTACATAGGTAGAACTAGGGCTCTGAACCTATGCAAGTTAGGCAAGCACGAAACCCGGGTAAAATCTTAATCGACTAGTAAAGTCTACTAAGGAAGTCATAGGGATTGACTTTGAGTCAATTGACCAAAGGGACGAACCAAATCGGTTCGAAAACCCTTTTGGGTTTTTGGGTCGATCGCACACAAAAGTGAGAGAGGAGAAGAGTGTGATTTTAGGGTTATGAGGAGAGTTATGAAATCCCTTAGGAAGTCTTTGTATTTATAGGCTCCTAATGAGGTTTCTAGAATACTTGTTGCACAAGTATTTGACTTTGACAAGGTGTTAAACTCATCCTTCTCTTTGAGGGACGCTCAACGCACCACAACCCTAAGGGGTTTGTGGTTTTGTCATTTTCTACCCAAATATTTATCCTCAATAAATATTATACTTTGGTAATTATCTTTTAGCTCTTAAATGAAATAACACTATATTTTCATTTCCTCGTTACTCTCATTTCATTTCATGACTTTTTTTTTTCTTTTCACTTGCATGTTCTATTTAGTGTGCACCGGTGTGACCTTCGGCATTTCTGTGAAGACAAGTGTGAAAGTAGTTGTACTGTTTCTACATAATCCTTTCACTAGGAACACCCATATTAGCCTTTGATTGGGTTAGGAGTAAATGGGTCATCATTAATTGCCCCTGACCTGTTTCAAAGGGAATGTATGCAGAGTTCAACTTGCAAAACTGTTGTACTTCTGCTTGTTCTTCTTTTTCCCGCTAAAGTGTAAGTGCACCGATTTTAGGTACAAACCCGGCATACTTATGCTTTTTTCTTAACTTTACGCAAAAATGAAAGTTGTAGATGATCCTTTTATCTTTATATGATCACTTGAATCAACTTAGTTGGAGTTTGTATGAGAAAGATATGGCCAAAACAATGCATGTGTGTCGGGGAACATTGAGCTTGTGTTTACTTCTTCGTTTTAGCTCCAAATCTTCATATTTTACTTGGGTTTTCCCTCGACACCTCACATGAACCTATAACATAAAATATACTTTATTGAGTACCGAAAGTTAATCAAATATACCAATATATATTTATGTAAGCAATGATAGCGCGTTTAGAAATATCTATAAAATGGTGTTATCAAGCGGTTACAACATTATTATTTGGTCGTTGAACTGTTTAAAAATACACATACCCCCCCCCCTTTTTTTTTTCTTACTAAGATTTTGATATAGCAAAATCTGAGTTTTTGTTTAACCATATATCTCTAATAATTTATCTATTATTTGTAGGCTTGTAGCTATTATATTCAAGGCATCTTGACTATAAGATGAGCGGTAATCATGGCTAATGCTAATTATATTCTAATAGTGTGTCAGAAATCAAGCTCACATGTATCATTAGTTTAAGTTCAAGTCTTTAAATAAAATAATTGCCTTCTCTTTTATTTCTAATTAATTAAATAGCCAGAAAGCAATGTTGACAAATAAGACCGATATGGTTGATAATACGACAACAATAGAAGTTGTAGAATGATCCTGTTCCCTAATCTTATAATATGTAATGCCATTCACTAATGAAATCAACATTAGTGTTAAGGAGTTAGAATAGAACCTGTTATACTGGCCAAACAATGCATGTGGTGGGGAACATTGACGGCTTCCGTGTTTTACTCTTCGTTTTAGCTCAAATCTCATATTTTACTTGGGTTTTCCTCGACACTCACATGAACCTACTAACCATAAAATATACTTTACTTAAGCTATCGAAATTTAATCCAATAACCAATATATAATATAAGTATACTACTATATATATCAAACACTGTCATACTATATACACGTCATTATTATATACCTATTATATACTATATATATATATACGTTATATATGTATGTAACAACAAATAAAGTCTTTTAGAATATCTATAAAATGACGCGTTATCAAGAGGTTTTACGCATTTCTATTTGGGGGTTGAACTTTTTTTTTTATTTTTTTTTTTTTTTTTT
>LBNU01036546.1:59384-70714 GCA_014162995.1 Artemisia annua | reverse complement strand
TTTTTTTTAACGGCGAGTTAGTATAATAATAAGTTAGTTATTCGATTTGACAGTACTTACCCAGAAGGTAGTCCCTGCCAACCTTGAATAATAATTAGTGATTCGATTACACAGTACATACCTAGAAGGTAGTCCCTGCCAACCTCGAATCGAAGCATCTATGGGTCAGGACCCAAAGATTCCACCTTGAAGGAAAACCCCCACGGAGAGACTCGAACTTGAGACCTCTCGCATGTGATAACAACCTCCCCATAATCACCTTTGGTGGCCAACTGAGCTAGCCCAATTGGTTGGGGGTTGAACTGTTTAAAAATACACATGACCCCCTTTTTTTCTTATTAAGATTTTGATATAGCAAAATTATGAGTTTATATGTTTAACCATATATTTGTAATAATTTATCTATTATTTGTAGGCTTGCAGCTATTATATTCAAGGTATCTTGACTATAAGATAAGCGGTAATCATGGCTAATGCTTAGTATATTCTAATAGTGTGTCAGAAAACAAGCCCACATGTATCATTAGTTTAAGTTCAAGTCTTTAAATAATTGCCTTCTCTTTTATCTCTAATTAATTAAGTAGACAGAAAGCAATGTTGACAAATAAGACCAATATGGTTGATAATAACCTTTGAAATCGAAGATGATAATTACTTTTAACTTAACTCAACTTTGTGGTATATTGTTATTTTTTATTTATTTTTTTTATCTTTTTCTTTTTTTGTGAAATTACAAGATTGTCTTCACTTTAAATATGAATTATCACTTGTGTCATTTGCTGCAAAAAAACACTCTATTTCTTGCAAATTAAATAACCCTCGTCTTTTGATCTTATTATATGTGAAATTATAAAGTTTTTATCAAACAAATTATACCAATAAACATGTTTTTTTGCTGCTCTTTATTTTGATGTCTATTCTGTTATTTTTTTTTTTTCACAAAATATTGTAATATATTCGTAATAGAAGATTTTACGTTTTATAACCTTAAAAAAAATGATATATTGCGAATTAATTGCAAAGTATTAAGAAATACTACGAAATTAATTAATGTTTCTTTTTCCTCAAAAGCATTTCTCTCATCTGACACAAATTTTTTCTCCTTATTAATTAATATATATTTCATATACTTATGTTCTTCTCAATGTTATCATTCGAAATTTATTATGAAATATGAAATTATTACGAATTCATTGGGAAATTCAATTAAGAAATTTTAAATTTATTTTATATTTTTTTAAAAACATCTATGTACTATATAAAATATATACAATGTTAATAACTAAATATTAAGATTTAATCTTCATTCATTTGAGATCAGTTTTGCTCCATATATATATATATATATATATATATATATATATATATATATATATATATATATATATATATATATATATATATATATATATATATATATATATATATATATATATATATATATATATATATATATATATATATATATATATGTGTGTGTGTGTGTGTGTGTGTGTGTGTGTGTGTGTGTGTGTGTGTGTGTGTGTGTATATATATATATATATATATATATATATATATATTAAAAAAATCGATTCTTAAATTTTAAGGTTTATAAAAATGATTTCGTAATAAATTTCAACTGCCATACGTACGAAAGCGTGGTAGAGCGATCGGCTGTTAACCAATTGGTCGTAGGTTCAGATCCTACTTGAGGAGATTTGAAAATCACCGTCAACACCTCAGTGTAGGTCCGGGATACTCCTTTGTTCCATAACCCTAGCACTATTTAAAACTATCCAAGTAAGAATTCTCAGATGTACTAGTGTTAGTAGTGAATCAAAGATGCAGTCATCGATTCTTCCGAGAGGCCACCAATTGCCGCGAGCAAACATATAAAGCATTGAATCGGAAAATAAATGGACATACAATTGTGTAAGAGATATTGTGTGTGAGTAAAATCTGATCTTGGAATAGCAAAAAAATAGTCATAGTTTTAGCAATATAAAATTGAGTTAAGTTAAAAATAAGTAGCATCTTAGATGTGGATTTTGCAGATTCCCAATTTAATCTAAATATTTTAGAATAAGGTTATTTTCCTTGTAAGAATGTGAATTTGTCTGTATAGGAATGGGATATAAAGTACATTTTTCCGGTTAAATAAGTCATTTTTTCGGATCCGCCAGAAATTCCTATAGAATTTTAATCATGTATTTTAATTTAAAAGTTACACTTTTACCCCTGATCCATCCTTTTTCTTGTTTGGTGTGAGTTTCATTAATGTGTTATATATGAAGCATGTGTAGTTTAGATTTAAGTTCATTTACATAACAAAACTTTACTTACATACTAAATGATCAATCCTAGTCACTTATGTTTTAGGTTAGATAACAAATCTACTTTCACCCCCCTTATTTTTCAAAATTTTATATATCTTAAATCGTTAATCGTTAAGTCGTGACAAGCATTTAATTAATTTTCTATTGACCGACACTTTGATAGCTTTTCAACAAACTTTTTTTTCCTGTTGTTGAAACTTGCATGAGAATCACATGTGATTAAACACTAATTTGAATATTCGAATATATAATATGTAATAAAATGAACAAACTATTTTTATAATATTTTTTAAAAGTTTCACCATTTTTTCTTGAAAACTAGACATTAATAGTCTTTCAACCATATATAATACATTATATTTGGAATTGTAGATTAGTTCAATTAATTCATCAAAGTTGGATAAAACACATAAAATCACATGTCACATGTGATTTTTACTACATGTGTTGTTTTCACATGTGCTTATAGAAGTTTCATGAATGAACTGTTATAATCTGTAATTCGAATACAGTGCGTGATATATGATTGGAAAGCCATGAATGTGTTTTTCATTGCAAAAAAGGGATTTTTTATTTATTTATAGACTTATTTCAATTTTAGGACAAATGTTTATTTTTCGAACTTTGATATTAGTGTTAAATAATATGTGATATGTCATGCGAATTTCATTACCGAAAATAAAACATGAAAAGAATGACCTAAAAAGTTTTTCAAAAGTAAATCAAAGCGTCCATCTATAGAAAGATAGTAAATGTTTTGTTTATCGATTAACGGGTTAATGAGATATTTAAGTTATATAAAATGGTGTAATTTAATTTTTGATTTAAATATTAATTAACCTCCTCCTTTTTCTAAACGGACAAACTCCCTTGGTATGTTAGATACTTTTGGAATGTAAATAGCTCTCCTTGTGTAGTTTATACTTGTCATATGGCAAGACAATTCATTATATAATTGGACACAGACAGTCAGACACAAAACTACACTGAGTTGCCCAAGGATACATCCCACCTTGATTACATTTCCCACTCCTTGTTATCCACAACTCCAACTCCATGAACAACAAGGGATGGGCATCATCAGGTTGGCACTCCACCAAAGATGCTGGAAACCTACTTTATGCAACTATCTACTAATCTGAATTGGTCAGAGCAATCCATCCAATTAGTTGCCACTCCAGGCACCCCTAATGTGAATAAATTGGTTATCCAATCATCCTTTCAATAGCTACAAGATACAAGGCCCTCAGCTAAACCATTCAAAGAGATTTCATTATAGCAACTATCTACTTCTTTCTTGTTTAACTTTCAAGCTACTAAGAGGTATGCGTACTTAAACGGGGTATCATATATATAAGTGTGTCCAAGCTATGTTCTAATATCCAGCAAATACATCCTTTGGAATCTATTACAAGACTGGATGGCAATGAGAAAAACAACTTTTTAATCATATATATAGATAATTAAGTACGTATATCTAATGAGTTGATCATTATAGACCAACTGTTCTTTACAAAACATTTATACAGTTGCTTCTATTAAATTAAAATGACAAAGATGATTACTTATCGGTGATGTTTAGATTGAGTTTAAGTGGAACTTACACTCTTCACAACTTTCTATGTATATGTACCACTACAACTTAAATGTTTCACGCTATTGATTATCTTCCATTTTAACATAAGAAAATACGAGCAAAAGTGTTTTACAAACTTATTGCGATTGTTTATTTATTTTATTACTATACATACATATTTTACAAAATTGTTCATGAACTCCGCAAGCACTTATTCACTATACGAGATACTTCACTCCACCTTGGAATTTTGGTAAAAATTGCAAACTGAAGTGTTTGACCATATGTCGATTGTCACAAGTGTCTGTTTGACTATTTGTCACAAGTCTAAGAGTGTGTTCAAATTTCAGAATATCAGTCAGGGAATGTGGATTGGAACGAGTATAATACTCCTATATAAAGTGTGGTTTAATTTATGTATATGGCTTTTAGAACAGAGACTAAATTCCACAGAATGGTTTCCCTGAAACCGTCCAAATTGGTGGGTTTAGAAAACTATTCAGGCCGGGTTTTACTCCAGCATATAATATTTGGTTTGGTTTAGTTTGGTTTGTTTTGTAACTTTGAATGTTCATTATCAATAACTTTGTTTTAAATATTGTTATCATTCATAGTCCTTCAGACACGGACGCACCTAATTTGAAAAATTAAAAATCCGAATCCAGTTAACCTGGATGTGCTATAGTATTTTGAATATCAATGGGATGCATATATAAATATATCTAAATCAACATCGAACAGGAGACTTACCAACACTGTCCGAATCTCTCCAAGATCAATTCGTCACCTCGCCCGATAATCGTAAGGATTTATGGGATCACATTAAAGATATTTTTCTTGATAATGAGGATGCCTGAGCAATTAATCTCGATAATCAAATCCGCTCCATCAAAATAGGTAATCTCTCCATCAGCGTTTGTTTCATAAAAATACAAAAGATGGCGATAGATTAAAAATTCTAGGTACTTTGGTTAGTGACAAGAATATGCTTATGTATGCCCTTAACGGTTTAAATTCTAATATTAAGCATCTTGCATGAATGTATGTAAACTAAACCACTTCCTGATTGTGCCGCTACTCGTAACATGCTTTTGCTTGAAGAAAGTATAATAAATGATGAAGGAAATACAAAAAAAAAAAAAAAAAAAAAAAAAAAAAAAAAAAAATAAAATAAAAATAAAAATCATATAAATCCACACCTCGTCCCCGCATTCCAGTGGCCAACAAATACTCATAGTCAAATCCACAATAGCCTCATCTAATAACACCACTAGGAACCCAACCATCAAATAATCTAAGTGTTCCAAATTGTGTACTCACTTTCCTAGCGTTTGGTGTCATTTGGAGATAAATACAAGTTTGTACATGATTATAGACATCATAATGATACAAACATATCTTTGCTCCCATTACTGAAATACCCAATTGAAACATGGACACATATGCTTCTTTGTAGAACTGTGTGTATAAGTAAATATACACAACACAACCACAGCGCGGCGCGCGCGCGAGAGAAGAAGAGAGAGAGAGAGAGAGAGAGAGAGAGAGAGAGGGAGGGAGGGAGGGAGATAAGCACCACGATATATACTGGTTCGAGATGGGGGTTGAAACCATCTATACGTCCGGTTACGAATCCATGACACCGATACTATTCCACTAGTATAATCCTTATGGTGGATTACAAACCGTTACAACTTCACTTCACTTCACTGATATGCACTAAGATCGGCACTAACAAAGAAGAGCCACTCCCAACGGTATTCCGCTCTTGGAAACCATCCACAAGAATCTCGTGATTCATATTTCCACTAAGACCACAAAGAACTTGCCCCACGCAAGTATCAAATCCCATCTAGACCTTCACCCGATCTATGCTTTACCACCAAGGTATAAGTCTTGTATATACCTTCACTTATCCACAACCAGATAAGACTTCAAATGATTATAAGTTATTATTTGTTTGAGATAACCAGCCTATCCTAGAGGCTCGATTATAGTAAAAAGGGTATGGAGAAGAAGACCCTCGACACAACACACAAGAGTGGATTAGGTTCTTGTGTGTCTCTCTTGCAGAAGAAATGTTCTTTCAATCGATGATAAGAGAATAAGTTAGACCACAAGAAGATAGTAGACTTAGAGGGATAAGAGAGAAGAACGTAGAGAGAAAGAATGATTGGAAAGAGGTGAGGAAAACAAATGACAAGAGGTGTCTATTATAGACAAGCCAAGGCTGGACCAGGCCCCGACGCACTACCTTGACACGCCAACGTGCGAGGCCCTAGTCCAGGTCTTGGATTGTTTATCTTTAGCCAAATCTTATTAAACCCCCAAATGCACTTCACTTTGACCTTTCCAAGTTCATTCCAACACTCAAAGTGAGATAAAGTCAACCAACTCATTTAGCCAAGGATTAGACGATTAAAAAATTTTAGTGAAGTGGTAACTAGATACTTAGAGGTTTAGTCCAATATGAATGAGAAAGAGAAAAACTATTGGACAATGGATGTTGGGTAATAACTTGGTTCCCAAATTTGAATTCCAAATTTCAAATTCAAAATAGATGTGTATTGTGAGAAGGTTGAGTGTAGGAGAAGCTATGTCATAGAGTGAGTTGTCAAAGTGTTATTTAAATATAGAAGTTGGTGATTGTAAGAGGAAAGAGTATGTAGGAAGCTTTGTCTTGGATGAGGAGACTTCAAATTTGATAGTTGTGTGTTTGTGGAATGATGAAGTATGTAGGAAGCTAGAGGTGCAAGATGTTGTCATGTAGGAGGGAACAAGGAAATTATTTGAATATTCAAAATTCAAATATTGTGAGTATGTGAGTGTGAGATACTAGTGTATTGAGAAAGTTTGAGTGTGAGGGAGGTGTTATTTGAATTTAAATTTAAATGAAAGAGTTATAAGAGTATGTGAGAAGATTGTATATAGGAGAAGCAAATGTGTAAGAAGGTGAGTTGGGTATTTCAAGATCACATATATGTGGAAGAAGATTGTATGGCGAGTTTGAGTGAAACTTAGAGACAAAGGTCGGTGATGTGTAGGTGGAAAAATTATTAGGGGATGTTTGGTACAGTGGAATGGAAAGATGAGAAAGAGAAAGGGAATTATTTCCTTTGTTTGCTTTGACGTAAGAATGGAAACAAGGGGGTCTAATTTGGAATCAATTCCATTCTTTGCATTCTCCTCAAATTGTAAAGGAAGCGGAGAATGGAAGATTACAACGTACCTCCATTCACATCCCATTCCCTTGAAGAAAGGCCTAAAAATAAAAATATCACATAAAGAGTCACGTGACTAGCACACTTTGCTACAAATCCAACAAAGTCATCATATATCCCATACAGGCCACAACCTAAATCATCATAGTTTATTTATTTTATTTTTTTTCTTTTTGTTTCTAAGATCTGCAGTTCTGCACCAATTCGAATGAGAATAATTATAAGCAGACTCTTGAGTTAATTTTTTCAATCACCGTTGGCTTGAATCTCACTTTTATATGCAAAACTCGAATTTAATCTCTTCGTGATTCATCAATTGTTTAAGGTTTGGGTATGATTGGATTACCAATTGCATGTGGACTTTTTCATTGTTAGTGTTAGAAGATNTTTGGTTTTCGTTAGATGCATAATTTGTTTTCTCATATCAAAGGTTATTTTGTTTATATTTTTTAAAACCTGCTTATATAAAATGCCAATTGAATATTGAAATGATCTTTTTGTTATCCTTGAAGATAATGATGAACACGACAGTTCAGAGGCCCTCTCAATCCGTTTCCTTTCCGTAATACACCAAACATGATAATTTATAACTAAACACATTCCTTATGTTTATTCTCCCATCGTACCAAACATTGGAATAAGTTTTATTTATTCATGACCATTCTCTTTCTTGGCATTCTTATTCTTTATTGTGTTTCCATTCTTTGTCATTCACTCGTACCAAACATCCCCTTAATTTTTTGTTTGGGAGAAAGGAGTATGTGATGGCATTGTAAGGAATGTGGAAGACAATGAGAAAGAATAGTAGATTGTGTTAGGTGTAGGGGACTAGAATGTAACAGGTGTAAGAGAGTGTGAGTTGGAGAATTAAAGACATACAAAGGATATTCATATTTTCAAAAGTTCAAATTCAAATATTCAAATTTGATAATCCTTTATTTAAACCACAATTAGTATATTCACTAATCATCTTGGTGCAAGTAAGATAAGTGCTTTGCATCATAAAATAAATTGAAGTTGCATTTACGCAAAGTGACCTTGGCTTAAATGACCAATAATGGAGTAAATCTATTATGATTAGTAGAGACATACCTATGGATTATGGTCATGTGAATACTTTTCTTTGAGGTTTAAGTAAAAGTATAAATCACCTCGGTTTGAGATTTTTTTTTTTTTTTTTTTTTTTTGGTTGCCTTAGCTTAAGGGCATTTAGAGAACATGTTTCGAGTTGGCACTTTGTAAAACAGGAGAACTTGTTTTAATCATCTCTCTATGTCCAATCTTAGTGTGAGTTTACCTAACATCTCAAATATCATGTACGAATTTGTATTGAAAGGTGCACTTTAGTCACGTAAAAAGAAAGCCAACTTGGAAAAACCGAAAACACCATGACCAGCCCCTGCGCGCTAGCGTGTCAGACTGGCACGCAGGGTCTGGTGGTGTGTTTTTGGTTTTTATCTATCGTTCAGGATCTTATGTGTTTACGAATATATATATATTTGTCATCTTTAAAACATAAAGGAGATTTTGACCATCGATTGCTCCCACAATCTCCCCTTTTTGACGATGAAAAATATTATTTCAAAAGCAAATAAAATTACTACATAGCATGATGAAGACCGTCGTTGTGAGGCTTGTGTCTCAAACTTGCTAGCTTTAAGGTCTTTGACTCTTCGACTCTTGGTAATAGCTAGCCTTGGTCATATGTAATTTTGGTGAAGATCTTGAGCTCTTTATATCATCATGCTTTTGCTTTCTTCTCCCCTTTTTGTCGAAGAAAAAAGGGTTCATTGGTACATATTTGATTCTAATATCAATTATAAATGTATGAAGAGACCAATTGGATGTAAACTTTATCTTCAACAGCTCCCCCTTGATCGTTGCTCCTACTTGTTCAAACATGCAAACCCTAGTTTAATCACCCTTGTCTATTTCGACTAAGGAAAAACCGTAAAACTAAATCGACACCCTTTAGGGTTTAGAAAACCTTTGTGTATTTAGATTATGGATGCAAACATGCAAACCATATTTTAATCACAAGAGTGATAAAACCATAATTGTCACAAAAACAAAAACCCTAACTAACCTTTAGCAATAAATCAACGAAAACCTATTATAACCAAAATCAAGATTCGACTTTTATGACAATATTAGATATTACTAAGAACCCTAACTATGTTATATATGATTAGAGTGGCTCTGATACCAATGAAGGATTCTGGTGGTCACCCGTACGGTTATGAAAGATGCACAACGGAAAATAAACACATAAAGCCGTGCAGACCAAAATCCAAATGGTCAGATCTATTAATAAGTGATATAACCTAATCTAATACGTATAGATGGTTTTTAGGATTACTTACTTGTTATTCCAGCAAGCTTAAGCTCCTTTGACATTTTCTTGATCAACATGGAACACCTTGTTCACTTTCTTGATGCTTCATAATCTCGTATTAGGGTTTACTAAATATTACCACTCAGACAATATCAGGTCCACCGGTACTACATAGGTAGAACTAGGGCTCTGAACCTATGCAAGTTAGGCAAGCACGAAACCCGGGTAAAACCCTAATCGACTAGTAAAGTTGACTAAGGAAGTCATAGTGATTGAATTTGAGTCGATCGACCAAAGGGACGAACCAAATCGGTTCAAGAACCCTTTTGGGTTTTTGGGTCGATCGCACACGAGAGTGAGAGAGGAGAAGAGTGGGATTTAAGGATTATGAGGAGAGTTATGAAATCCTTAGGAAGTCTATGTATTTATAGGCTCCTAAAGAGGTTTCTAGAATACTTGTTGCACAAGTATTTGACTTTGATAAGGAGTCAAACTCATCCTTCTCTTTGAGGGACGGTCAACGCACCACAACCATAAGGGTTTTGTGGTTTTGTCATTTTCTACCCAAATATTTATCCCGGATAAATATTATACTTTGGCTAATTACAGTTTAGCCCCTAAAATGAAATAACACTATATTTTCATTTCCTTGTTACTCTCATTTCATTTCGTGACTTGTTTTTTCTTTTTACTTGCATGTTCTATTTAGTGTGCACCGGTGTGACCTTCGTCATTTCTGTAAAGACAAGTGTGAAAGTCGTTGTGTTGTTTTCACATAATCCTTTCACTAGGAACACCCTTAGAGACCAAGTATTAGCCTATGATTGGGTTAGGAGTAAATGGGTCATTATTAAATGCCCCTAACCTGTTTCAAAAGAGATGTATGCAGGGTTCAGGTTGCAAAACCGTTGTACTTCTGCTTGTTCTTCTTTTTCCCGCTAAAGTGTAAGTGCACCGGTTTTAGGTACAAACCCGACGTACTTATGCTTTTTCTTAACTTTACTCAAAAATGAAAGTTGTAGATAATCCTTTTATCTTTCTATAACCTCTTGAATCAACTTAATCGGAGTTCATATGAGAAAGATATGGCCAAAACAATGCATGTGTGTCAGGGAACATTGAGCTTGTGTTTACTTCTTCGTTTTAGCTCCAAATCTTCATATTTTATTCGGATTTCCCCTCGACACCTCACATGAACCTATAACATAAATACACTTTATTGAGTACCGAAAGTTAATCAAATATACCAATATATATTTATGTAAGCAATGATAGCGCGTTTAGAAATATCTATAAAATGGTGTTATCAAGCGGTTACAACATTATTATTTGGTCGTTGAACTGTTTAAAAATACACATACCCCCCCCCCTTTTTTTTTTCTTACTAAGATTTTGATATAGCAAAATCTGAGTTTTTGTTTAACCATATATCTCTAATAATTTATCTATTATTTGTAGGCTTGTAGCTATTATATTCAAGGCATCTTGACTATAAGATGAGCGGTAATCATGGCTAATGCTAATTATATTCTAATAGTGTGTCAGAAATCAAGCTCACATGTATCATTAGTTTAAGTTCAAGTCTTTAAATAAAATAATTGCCTTCTCTTTTATTTCTAATTAATTAAATAGCCAGAAAGCAATGTTGACAAATAAGACCGATATGGTTGATAACGAGTAATAAGCCTTTAAAATCGAAGATGATGGTTTTTTTTTTTTTTTTTTTTTAGCTGATCGAGGATTGTGGCACTTTAATACATGAGTCACTTGGCATTAGTGCCAAAACAAAACACCCAGCGTATTTCATGCAAATTTTACAGTAATATTTCTTCCTTTTGATCGTATGATATGGAAATGTAAGTTTTTATCAAACATATATA
>LBNU01036546.1:24281-59275 GCA_014162995.1 Artemisia annua | reverse complement strand
CTGACAGAAGTAAGACCGATTATGGATTGATAATAACCTTTGAAATCAAGATGATTTTTTTTTTTTTTTTTTTTTTTTCAATGACGGAGATTGTCTGTCACTTTAAATGCGAAGTTATCACTTGTGTCATTAGTGCAAAGAAAAAACCACTCTATTTTCACTGCAAATTACATAAAACCCTCGTTTTTTGATTTTTTTATGGGAAATTGTAAAGTTTTTATCAAACAAATTATATAAATAAACATATTTTTTGCTTCTCTTTAACTTTTTTTTTTTTTTTTTTTTTTTTTTTTTTTTTTTTTTTTTTTTTTTACAATTTTTCTCAAAATATTGTAATATATTCGTAATGGAAGATTTTATCTTTTATAACCTTTAAAAAATGATATATTGCGAATTAATTGCAAAGTATTAAGAAATATTGAAACTTAATTAATGTTTCTTTTTCCTGAAAAGCATTTCTCCCTGACACAATTTTTCCCTCCTTATTAATTAATATATATTTCATATAGTCATGTTCTTCTCAATGTTATCATTGCGAAATTCAACTAAGAAATTTTAAATTTATTTTTATATTATTTTTAAAAACATCTATATACTATATAAAATATATAACTAAAATTGTTAAACAATTTATATAAAAAAATCTTAAAATTTATCTTCTTTCATCTTAGATCAGTTTTGCTCCATATATATAAATTAAAAAAGAAAAATCGATTCTTCCATTTTAAGGTTAATAAAAATGATTTCGTAATAAATTTTAATTGCGATGCGTACGAAAGCGTGGTAGAGCGATCGGCTGTTAACCGATTGGTCGTAGGTTTAAATCTTACTTATGGAGATTCAAAAATATCCGTCAACACCCCGGTGTAGGTCTGGGATACTCCTTTATTCCATAGCCTTGGAGCTATTTACAACTATCCAATTAAGAATTCTCAGATGTACTAGTGTTAGCAGTGAATCAAAGATACAGTCATCGATTTTTCCGAGAGGCCACCAATTGTCGCGAGCAAACATATAAAACATTGAACTGGAAAATAAATGGACATACAATTGTGTAAGAGTTATATTGTATGTGAGGAAAAAGTGATCTCAGAATAGCAAAAAATAGCCATAGTTTTAGCAATATATTATATAATTCAGTTAAGTTAAAAATAAGTATCATCTTCAATCTGAATTTTGCAAATTTCCCAATTTAATTTAAATATTTTAGAATAAGGTTATTTTCCTTGTAAGAATGTGAATTTGTCTGTATAGGAATGGGGTATAAAGTACATTTTACCGGTTAAATAAGTTTTTTTGTTTTTTTTTTTCTTCGATCCGCCAGAAGTTCCTTTGAAATTTTAACCTTGTACTTTAATTAATGTTTATATACGAAGCATGTGTAGTTTAGATTTAAGTTCATTTACATAACAAAACTTTACTTACATATTAAATGATCAATTCTAGTAACTTATGTTTTAGGTTATATAACAAATCTACTTTCACCCCCTTATTTTTTAAAATTTTATATATCTAATCGTTAAGTGAAAAAAAATACACTGTCGTGACGAATATTTAATTAATTTTCTAAAGACATAAACTTTGATAGCTTTTCAACAAACCTTTTTTTTTTTTTCCTTCTGTAACTTACATGAGAAATCACATGTGACTAAAAACTAATTTGAATATTCGAATATCTTTTTTGGGTAAAAGGTCAAAAGACCCGGTAAATATATTACTCCAAAAAACTTTTAAGTACAAAGGATATGGGTGAATCCCATATCTCAGCCCGTTACATAGGCGGAAAAACTTATATAAAAAGATACTTCCAATTCTTTAAATAAGAAAATAAATGACTACTCAAAATATAACATTAAACTCCTATGAAAACAAAATTACTTTCTACCAAGGCCTTGAAGCTTGATACCATACGTGTCATAAAAAGCATCCAAATTCCCTAGAAGATCATAGACCTGATCAGCATAGTCATCATAATCATAGTCATCATAATTATCTTCACGGTCATGACCACCACCAAATAGGTTCATGGACTCATCAAAAGTGTTAAGAACCTCCTCTTCATCACTATCAGAATCAACAATCTCTCCTACCTTAGAGAATGGGTTAACCCCTCTTAATAGAAGAAGTAGATGGAGAATTCTTTTTATTACCCGGATAATCAACCTTTTTAATAGGATGACCATCACCATCCGCAAGAGTAGCTTTCCCATCAATAAGTAGCTTTTCAAGCTCCCCGATTTTCTCAACTATAGGAGTAGAACCAACCTCCTTTGTTCCCACTGAATCACTCACAAGCGGTTCTTGTGATGCATTACCGGTCTCTAGAGACTCGTCCTCCTTAGCTTCCTTTGGCATACCAGAATTCACATCCTTAGTCACTTAATTGGTAGGAATACCAAAGTTATCAGTATCATCCATATGAAGGGCATCAAACCGATTTGATGTAGCAATCTTCGTACCACTCGTACAAGCCACATCAGCGGCCTTCTTCTTTGTAGTATCCACCTTCTTGGGTTCAGGAGGAGGCGCTTTAGGTTGATACCTAAACTTAGGACCCATAACAGGTTTAGTAAAACCTCCTTTACCCGAAGCACTGTGACCACCATTCTTACCCTTATTCTTGTTATTGACCGTTAGAAAACCATCATTAACACTCTGTTTAGGCTGAGTAGGAGGTGGAACAGATTTAGGACAGTCAAGCAGCGTATGACCAAAAAGCTTACACGTATCACACCGAGGCGGTTTCCCTCGTATTCAAACCGAATCTTTTCAATATTCAAACCCGTCCCATCAAGTAAGGGAATCTCAACAGTAAGGCTGTCTCTAAGCACTTGATCAACCTTAACTTCAATCAAGCACCTGGCAAAGCTACTACGCCCCCATGATTCCAGGCACATTTGACTAGTGTATGCATCTAGCATTTTTGGCGTTCCGATCAATGTGGCTAGAAGACTGAGACCATCGTCAGATAACATAGCAAGTGGGACATCATGTAACTTAACCCACACCGGAATATTAGTCAAGTCCTCTTTAAGTAAGTTAGTGTTCAAATTCCAATGTTTAAGGATAATAGGAACATTCCTAATCATCCACGGACCATTTACAATAACATCGTCAACACCTTTCTTCGTAGCAAACTTAAAGAAGAAAAAACCCTTGGCATTCATCATGACCTTCTGAATACCCTACTTAGCCCATACATTACGTACTTAATAGTCAACAACCAGAAACGCACTCCGTTTACCAAGAAAGTAGCCATAAAGAGTATTATCATATCTAGCATTAAGATCTTCAATTACCGTCATAGGCATAGTAAGATCTACTCCGTTAGTTTTCTGGCTACACTCTAACCTACGAAAGTTAGATTTATTCTTTTTAGGTTCATTAGACATAGCACTAGCATATGTATTATGCTTCACATGTGATTCACCAGCAAGATGGGGCTGCTTCAAACCATTAGAAGTGTTGACATCATTATCCACCAAGTTCACATTAGGTACGACATCATTAACATGGCTAACAGGAACCAAAGGTGTAGGAGCAGAAGTAGCACACGGTTCACCCAACGACACATGATCAGAAACACCAGGAATAGGAGTTGAAGACGAAACAATTGGGTTAGTAGCATTCTTCGTACTACCATATGGTCCAAGGTACTCATAATGTCCAGTATTCGCATCATTAGGATTCCACGGACTAACCAAATCATCCAAATGTTTATCCAATGAATAAGCCACATTATCACTTCCAACCTTTTCATGACCAGAATCAACACTACTCACCTGAGCCACTACACTCGGCATAGAAGGATAGTGATAAGTAACTGAAGAAGGTGTAGTTGCGTCACATCAGGGAGATCGCATCAAGTAAAAATAAAGAATCGACAAACAGCAATAGAATATGTTGTGCGATCAGCCTTACGAATAATATTGTGATATAAAAATTGAGTATGAACCTTTAATGCACAAAACAATAAGGCACCCCACAAATCGACCAAACTAAAACCACAAGGATATTAATGAGGTCGGTTAGTCTTAATGAAGCACCCAGGAATCTTTTAATATCACTTTTGATTATTAATGGAGAGGAGATTGATGTGCGATCGATTTAAGTTTTCTCCAAAAAAATCGCCAAGATGAGAGAGAATAGTTCACGTGAGCACTGTATATTCGAATATCTAAACGTGTAATAAAATGAACAAACTATTTTTATAATATTTTAAAAGGTTCACCGTCTTTTCTTAGAAACTAGACATTAATAGCTTTTCAACCGTATATAATATATTATATTTCGAATTGTAGATTAGTTCATTTAATTCGTCAAAGTTGGATAAAACACATAAAATCACATGTCACATGTGATTTTTACTACATGTGTTGTTTTCACATGCGATTATAGAAGTTTTATGAATGAACTGCTATAATCTATAATTCGAATACAGTGCGTGATATATGGTTGGAAAGCCATAAATGTGTTTTTTATTGCAAAAAAGGGAAAAAAATTTATTCATAGACTTGTGTCAATTTTAGTACAAATGCTTATTTTTCGAACTTTGATATTAGTGTTAAATCACATGTGATATGTCATGAGAATTTCAATGCCGAAAATAAAATGTGAAAAGAATGACCTAATACGTTTGTCAAAAATATATCAAAGTGTCCGTTTATAGAAAAATAATTAAATATTTTATTTATCGATTAACGGTTAATGAGATATTTAAATTATAAAAGGGTGTAACTTAATTTTTAATTTAAATATTAATTAATCTCCCCCTTTTGTTAAACAGAAACTAAGTGGCTGAGATTTGTTCCTAGTTATGTTCGATGCTTTTGGAATGTACGTAAAATACCTCTCCTTGCGTAGTTTATAATTGTCATATGGCAAGACAATTCATTTACAGTATATAATTGGACATAGACAGTCCGACACAAAACGTACACACACTGCAAGCAAAGACACTGCTGCACACGAACTCTGCTATCTATATATACATGCAGCTGTTTGAAACTAGAAAAATATGATGCATGAGGAATTACCTTAGCATGATATCAAAAAACAAAGTCTCCTTAGATATGCGTATTTTTGTGTTTGTATATATACCCATAATATATGTGTTTTGAAACTAGTTTGTATATTCACTGGTCTCACTGAAACCACAAAGGTCTACACAAAGCCATTTACTATGGCTCAGGAAACTGGTTCTAAAGATGTAGAGTCATGTAGAATTGAGCTGTCAGAAACATCAATTTTTCGTTCTTATTCAGATACGTGTTCTGTGAACAATCATGAAGAGGGAGATGAGAATCTTTTACAGTGGGCAGAAATTGATAGATTACCAACATTTGAACGTTTGAGGTCATCTTTGTTTGATGAAGAAAATGGAGATGGAGATGCTGTTAAAGGAAAGAAGGTGGTTGATGTCACAAAGCTCATTGCTTCCGAACGGCACATGTTTATGGAAAAGCTCATCAAACATATTGAGAATGACAATCTTCAGTTGTTGCAGAAACTTAGGAAAAGAACAGACAAGTAAGGTTACTTTTGCTTTGTAATTAATACTTGGTCTCGAATGTATATCCGTATATATATTTATTTCCTTGTTATATGATTTCCCGTTGTTCCTATATAGTTTCAATGTTTTGTAACATTAGGAAATATTGATGTAAGCTTCAATATTCTGTTTCCTTAATTAGTGTTGGTATACAATTGCCATCCGTGGAGGTGAGATATAAGAATCTTTGTGTGGAAGCTGAGTGTGAAGTTGTTCATGGCAAGCCCCTCCCAACACTCTGGAACTCATTTCATAGTATGCTTTCGGTAAGATCCTCAGCAGTGATCATTAATATATTTGTGATGCAGGCAGGCATCACGGCGTCACGAGGTTGTTCTTGGGTTGCATGCGTATTCATAAAAAAATAGCTGTTGAAAATAATTTTTGTACTTCTTCAGTTATTAAAATCTTGTCTTTGTCCGTTTTTCATTATTCTAACTCTATAACACCACCTAACTCACTCTCCTTTCTGTCTTTCGTTTATACATATTTATTAATTATTTATTTTAGCCTACTTGTTTTCATGGTCTTTCAAAAACTATTATTTGAAATTCAACCAACGTCTATTTGTTTGTTTTTATTGTAAAAGATGGATTAATGGTCATTTCTTGATGACGATATAATATTTAAGATGCCACCGGTTTCATAATGATGCACATTGAGTAAATAACTATGAGCATATTTTCATATTGTTGATAAGCTTTACAAAAAAAGTGACTTATTGCACTACATTGACACCAAGATCCCAGTATTTAGAAAATGAAGCACAGTGTGATGTTTTAACATATATAAATAATTAAAATATAAAGTTACCATAAACAAATTAAATTTTGGGCAATTTCTGTTCTTAACATGTCTTTAATGATAAAGCATATAAATAAAGAGTACATTCTACTCATCCACTTAGTTCTGATGTACAGTGTTTTGGTTATATCTTCCTAGCTTATTAACTGAATCCACTACTTTCTTATTGTTGACAGGATATTGTTCCTGGCCTAAAGTCTAAATGGGCAAAAAGAACGATCATAAATGATATCACTGGTGTTATTAAGCCAGGAAGGTAAGAATACGGACTTAGGATTTCTCCAACCTCTTATAATGTAAAATCTAGCTAGATGATGAAGTCTCTTATTCCCATGTGGCCATGTTTGTGTAAAACGTTTAAGTTAAAGATTAAACAAAGGTTTTAATGAACAAAAAATGATAGCTATACCATGATTATAAGTTAAGAAATTAAAGTAAACAACGCCTAATTTTCAACGTTTAATTCTTATATGAATGAATCAAAGAAGCACAAAGTGCATTACAAATGATATACTTCTTCACTGCCTCTAGTAAGGCATCCTCATGCAGCTTCATATGGTATTGAACTCTCAGCTATGAATAATATATACTAGAAGTTCTTATGCTCTGTCTCGAAGTTCTGGTTTCACTTTTTCTCGTCAACTTTGGTATGATTAATTTGTATACAAAATTATAGGAGTACTAACAGATACATTCACTATGGAGCTGCTGAATGGGCTAATTACTATTGACTGTTATCAGTTAGTGTTTTCGTCTCACATCTTGCCATACCAGTAGTATATACATGGAGTACATTTCTTTCCCAGTACCAGTACTTTAACAATGTTATTCAGAGAATCCTACAACATATCCTTGGTATACACTAATTTGTTTCAAAACTTATCAATTGTGAATAACATAGCTAATTAAAAAGATAAAGTTGATTGTGGTTTTCTAGGATGAATCACTAATGGTTTAACATGCCCTTTTCAGAGGCTTAGTAAAGTTGTAATCTTGCTGTTAGTTTAATCTATTTTGGCTTCGCGAGTAGGCTGCACAATTGTGCAAGTCCTCAACAAGTCTTCATCCAATATGCAATTGTTTAATTTTCAGGATGACTCTGCTTCTTGGTCCACCAGGATGTGGAAAAACCACTTTGTTGAAAGCACTTTCAGGGAACCTGAACAAATCTCTCAAGGTTTTGAACTTTCATTATTCCTGAACATACAAGCATGATGCATTAATTCTAAAGATAATATGATAATACATCTAAAGGTGTGCGATTGATCTGACAGAACATAAGTTAATTATGATAATAATTTGCCGCAGGACTGAAATCAGTTAAACAAACTACATTGTATGATGAATAATATCTATTATTTAACTAATTAATTATTTCTTAATAAGACATTAATGGAAGCTCTTCTCTGCCTGCCCTGCTCATTATATAAACATAGTTCCTAGGTTTACACAATCTTACATGTTCTTGTTATGGTGTTAAAAAAGGACTTCTTGCCCAACTGTCCTTAGGTACATTATAGAATTTGGTAATGGTAATGGCATACATGCAAAAACTGAATGATTTACTGAGTACTAGATTCGGTACAGATTCAGAAATGATTATGCAAGTTTGACAGTATTGCAACACATCTTAGGTTCTGGTTTGTAGCTGACACGTACTAGCTTCGAAATGTTCACACTCACCAATGGTTCAATATCAAATGAAACAGATAAGTGGTGAAGTTTCTTACAACGGATACAAAATAGAAGAATTTGTCCCCCAAAAAACATCTGCCTATATAAGCCAGGATGATTTGCATATCCCACAAATGACTGTCAGAGAAACACTTGATTTCTCATCACGTTGTCAGGGTACCAAAAGTCGTGCAGGTATGCATGAGTACCTACTTCTTGCACTCAACAAATACTCCGTAGTTTTTGTACTCCATATAACGGAATCATGGCTTGAGAACTAAATTTATAACTGTTTTCTTTTCAAAAAGATATTATGGCGGAGGTTAACCGGAGGGAGAAAGAGGAAGGGATTATTCCAGATCCAGATATCGACACTTTTATGAAGGTAACATATATACGGTTTATTTATTTACTGTATTTATTTTCTGGATTTCTGGATTAAGGTTAGTAGTGCACAAGGTATCTTTTCATTTAATATTGACCGGACCTTCATGTTTCATATTTTCACCATTCTTAATATCTAATCCTCTTTTTGTAGGGAATGATATATTTGGACGACTTTTTTTTTTTTTAAATTCTTACGATACAGTATACCTACTATACATAAGTAAATGATCTCCATGTAATATCGCTCTATGAAACAAAATGGCAGTTGAATTATGAAGATAAATTTTTATATTACATGATTTGTTCAGAAGATAAATAAAAAGTTATGTGATGACAAATTCATTTTCTTGAAGGTTTCATATGATAGTGATCTAACACACACACACATAATTGCAATGAGAAAACTCGTGTTACTTACATTTAATAGGGAGCCAATATATGTGACATGGGAGCATTTGCCTCCTTTCTAGTAATATACAGTTTTAGTTGGTGATATTTAGTATCATACTCAAACTTAGCTTGTTTAATTTTCGAAGGCGATTTCCATTGAAGGACAAAACACAACTCTTCAGACAAACTACATTCTGAAGGTAATTCTTCTATCTCATGTGAGCTTGTATGTAATTTCGTAGTTAGATATGCATAATATGTTCATTTTCCCACCAATATCATGGTACTCCAGATTCTTGGTCTTGATATATGTGCTGATACAACCTCTGGAGATGCCATGAACAGAGGAATCTCTGGTGGTCAGAAAAAACGACTAACTACAGGTAACTTCTAAATATGATGTCAAACCAAACGATTGTAGTTGGTATCTTATTGTACATAGAATCTAACTAGTAGGGTGCTTTCCAGGGGAGATGATTGTTGGTCCCAAAAAAGCTTTATTTATGGATGAAATATCAAATGGCCTAGACAGCTCCACAACTTATCAGACAATTGCTTGCCTTCAGCAGTTTGCACATTTAACAGATGCTTCCGTACTCATTTCACTTCTACAGCCATCGCCCGAAGCATTTGATCTCTTTGATGACGTTATATTGATGGAAAAAGGTATGATTGTGTATCACGGGCCGCGCAGTGATGTTTTAGACTATTTTGAGGGTTTGGGATTTAAGTGCCCTGAGAGAAAAGGGGTTGCTGACTTCCTCCAAGAGGTAATGTCACCATCTCATTAGAAGTTGTTGCTACGAACCAGTTTGTGAAATCCTGATTGATTCATGATATATAATCATTTTTTAGACAGTCTAAAAAATGTTTAATTAACATATTCTAATCTTTCTCTCTTGCACTTTTAATAAGTGTTGACATGAATAAAGACTAATTTACAGGTTGTCTCAAGAAAAGATCAAGAAAATTATTGGTACCGAACTGAACAACAATATAACTATGTCCCCGTACATACCTTATCCACGATATTTAAGGAATCATATTTGGGAAAAGAATTAGAACAGATCATCTCCAAACTCTTCACGAGATCGCATAACCATGAGAACGCCATATCCTTCAATGTGTATTCTATTTCTAGATGGGATATGTTTAGAGCTTGCATGTCTAGGGAAATTCTTCTCATGAAGAGGAATTCTTTTGTCTACATCTTCAAATTCACCCAGGTACAAATTAATTTTTATTTTGGTCTTTCTATCTACACTCGTTTATATTTTCTCTATTATTGTTGTCGTTGTTGGCTTCTTGTTGTATTAATATATTATTTATTTATTTTTTAGAATCAATTCCAAAAATAAGCCAGGAAAAAAGTAGGCATTCCACAAAATATGCACTTTTTTTGGCTTTCCAAATTTAGTCTTATACGATCGCTAGATTGTGTGACTTCACCATATTTTTGACAAGTGTCTAGTGGGGTAGGTAGATGTCTTTTGTTCGACTGAAGTTACATTTTGTGTAAATATGATATTTTTGTGCGACCCTTTTGTTTTTTTTCATAAAAGACAAAAATATCTCGAAAAAATAAAAAAAAAACAATTTGTTTTTTTTTCGAGAAATTTTGTTTTTCACACAAAAAACATTATGGTCTCACAAAATCTCACTTTAATAAAAATAAAATAAAAAAAAAAATAAATAAATAAATAAACATCTACCTATCTATTGGAAACTTGTCAAAAATATGATAGTCGCAACTCAATTTGGAAACTCAAAAAAAAAAAAAAAGAAAGATGACTAGTACGTAGACCATGTTTGCAAAAGATGACATTTTCGGAAAAGCCTCTTATTTATATTGTTATTGTTCTTATTATTCTAATGTTGTTGTTGTTGTTGTTGTTATTACTACTACTTAAAAATAGATTATTTCCAATTATGTGAACAATTCTGTTTCTATTGCCCTTTTAGACGTCTGACGTCTCATGATGTGTATTAATTATGTGCAGCTTCTCATACTTGCTGTAATGACAATGACTGTATTTTTGCGAACTAGATTGAAGGTCGATGTTATTGATGCAAATTATTATCTTGGTTCACTCTTTTTTGCGCTTCTAGTTCTTGTAGTTGATGGATATCCAGAACTGTCTATGACTGTTGCAAGACTTCCCGTTTTCTATAAGCAGCGTGATATGTACTTCTACCCTGCTTGGGCATATGCAATTCCTGCATCCATTCTTAAGATTCCACTCTCAATGTTTGTAGCCATCATCTGGACATGTCTCACGTACTATGTTATTGGATACAGTCCTGAACCAGGAAGGTGGACATCTTAAAAAACATTTCATCATGCTCTTATTCTTTCTCTATTTGCATTAATGATACAATTTTATGAGCTGTATAAGTGAATGCAAAGGTATTACAGAACACCTTTCAGATGATAGCAGCAACATTGTTTCATATCATCTACAGTTAACATATGTCAAGAATTCCCATTAGAAACTATGATCCTACTATGCGTAACTCTTACTGTTGCATTTACTTTTTAGGTTTTTCCGCCAGGCAGTGCTATTATTCGGGATGCACTTCGTGTCAATATCCATGTTCAGATTCATTGCATCATTATTTCAAACTCTGGTTGCTTCTATCACTGCTGGCAGTTTATCGATGTTGTTTGTGTTATCTTTTGGTGGCTTCATTTTACCCCACAGTAAGTTCCTTACAGTTTACTTATTTTTTCTACTAAATAAATGGATTCATATACTTGTTAACCTTACAAATCAAACTACGAAATGATGATTGGGTTCAGAATCAATGCCAGCATGGTTAAAGTGGGTATTTTGGGTATGTCCACAGTCGTACGGTCAAATTGGCATTGCAGTAAATGAATTTCATTCTCCCAGATGGAACCAGGTAATTAAGTAGAACCTGTATTTTACATATAAGAGCCTATTAACAAGCCATATGTGGAGTATCCATTTTATACTAGCAAAATAGATGTATATAAGTAGTGCAGCCCTCTTGAACACCTAGATCCATTTATTACCATGAGCAAAAAAAATAAAAATAAAAATAAAAAGTAACTCCCAATACTGTCTTCTATGGGTTATGGGTCCCAATACCGTCTTCCACGGTGTACAGGGGAGGTTGAGATGTAGACAGCCTTACCCCTACCTAATGTAGAGAGGCTGCTTCCGGTTCTTTTTTGGGTAAAGGGGAGTAATCCTGCTTCCGGTTCTACCAAAGGTAGAAAAAGACCTCGAGCCTTGCTCTTTTATTTATTACCATGAGCACCTAACCTAAATATAATAAACCCTATGTACATTTGCAGATTTGCTAAAGAATAATACTCACTGGTTTATTATCTGTTTTCTTAATTGCTCCAAGTAGATGGTCACTACAAACACAACCATTGGGATGCAAACACTTGAAAGCCGCGGGCTAGATTTTGATGGATACTATTTCTGGATATCACTTGGTGCCTTGTTCGGTTTTTCACTATTATTNTGCAAAGGTATTACAGAACACCTTTCAGATGATAGCAGCAACATTGTTTCATATCATCTACAGTTAACATATGTCAAGAATTCCCATTAGAAACTATGATCCTACTATGCGTAACTCTTACTGTTGCATTACTTTTTAGGTTCTTCCGCCAGGTAGTGATATTATTCGGGATGCACTTCGTGTCAATATCCATGTTCAGATTCATTGCATCATTATTTCAAACTCTGGTTGCTTCTATCACTGCTGGCAGTTTATTGATGTTGTTTGTGTTATCTTTTGGTGGCTTCATATTACCCCACAGTAAGTTCCTTACAGTTTACTTATTTTTTCTACTAAATAAATGGATTCATATACTTGTTAATCTTACGAATCAAACTAAGAAATGATGATTGGGTTCAGAATCAATGCCAGCATGGTTAAAGTGGGTATTTTGGGTATGTCCATAGTCGTACGGTCAAATTGGCATTGCAGTAAATGAATTTCATTCTCCCAGATGGAATCAGGTAATTAAGTAGAACCTGTATTTTACATATAAAAGCCTATTAACATGCCATATGTGGAGTATCCATTTTATACTAGCAAAATAGATGAATATAAGTAGTGCAGTACTCTTGAACGCCTAGATCCATTTATTACCATGAGCAAAAAAAATGTAAAGTACAAAGTAACTCCCAATACTGTCTTCTATGGGTTATGGGTCCCAATACCGTCTTCCACGGTGTACGGGGGAGGTTAAGATGTAGACAGCCTTACCCCTACTTAAGATAGAGAGACTGCTTCCGGTTCT
Organism: Artemisia annua; assembly: GCA_014162995.1. NCBI lineage: Eukaryota > Viridiplantae > Streptophyta > Magnoliopsida > Asterales > Asteraceae > Artemisia > Artemisia annua. Next base: position 46,184 of record LBNU01036546.1, on the reverse strand, counting down.
ACCAAAGGTAGAAAAGGACCTCGATCCTTGCAAGGGGTGAGGATTGACCCCTTGCCTCTGGAGGCAAGGGTGTTAGCCACTTGATCCAAACCTTGCTCTTTTATTTATTACCATGAGCACCTAACCTAAATTTCTCGAATAATACTCACTGGTTTATTATCTATTTTCTTAATTGCTCCAAGTAGATGGTCACTACAAACACAACCATTGGGATGCAAACACTACAAAGCCACGGGCTAGATTTTGATGGATACTATTTCTGGATATCACTTGGTGCCTTGTTCGGTTTTTCACTATTATTCAACATGGGCTTCATCATGGCTTTGACCTACTTAAAGGGTAACTTCATCTTCTTTATTAACAAGTATTTTATTTATTTTTACTATTTATTTATTTTTTTGGTGCGGGGGGAGGGGGGGGGGGTTGTTAGAAAATACGTATTTACTTTTTTGTTCGTGCCATTTTAGTCATTATTGTTATTTATTTATTTATTTATTTATTTATTTATTTTACATTAATTGATTAATTAAAAGATGGATATTGTACTGTTTGGGTCATTATAGAACTGCAAAACTGGCTGTCAAAAGTGTCCAATTTACACATAAAATTTAAATTAATATATAAGGGGTGTGTTCATTTAATTATCACCAAAAACATTGGACATAGGAAACCAATCTTGGGCCTTACATGAAGAAAAACAAATAGATGGTCGTCCACATGTGACTTGAAAATTTGATAAAATCACATGTGAATAGAAATTCACAAATTATAACCACCTGGCTATTAAAACCTAATTGCATACTATTACTTATATGGTTTCAAATGAACCACCATCTCATGTATAATGTTAAATTCTGTTGTTCCCATTTAATTGGGGAAAAAGAAAAAGACTTATCTAACCAGTTTTCATGTTTAAGTGAAATAACCAAACACAATTTTATATGACAAACAAGGTATAAAGATTTACACAACTATTTTTCAACGTTTATATTCTTGTTAGAAGAGAACAAATTTTTTTTTACTAAGATTGTTTTTCAAATAACAATCTAAGCTGTTATAATTATAAAAGCATTTAATGTAGTAAGGTTGCAGGGTACTTTAATTTTATATGGCCTATAGGAATATTAATTATGTAATTTATTAAAATTCTATATGACTTAATCATGTGGTTTTATACCTCAGCTCCACAAACTCGTACCATTATTTCGAAGGAAAGGCTATCCCAATTAAACGAAAGTGAAGCACACCATGCTAAGGATAAACCAACTAAAAGTTTGTTTACTTCCATGCAGCCTTGTGATCAAGGTTAGGATTTTTTTTTTATTTTATTTATTTATTTATTTTTTTTTTTTATGTATGTTGCATTTCTTTTTATTTTTCTATGTTGTATACATGGCTTATCGCTATTGAATACTCACATTCTTTTCTAGCTGAGTCCACTGTTTGCTCACCAGTAAATCATGTAAAAGCTAGATATGAAATCCTCTCACTGTTGTAACAATTTTTTCTTTGGCTATATATTTTATTCAGCGTCTATTTTTACAGGAAAGATAGTGTTACCTTTTGAACCGCTAACGATTACATTTCAAGAACTACATTACCATGTGGAACCCCCACCGGTAACTGGTCAAATTTATATGCTTAAATCTTGAATGTCGGATTTTTGCTCAGTATGATATATGTAACTGTTTTGTCATGCTTATTTGATGTCAGGAAATGAAAGAGCACGGTTTCACAGTGAAAAGACTTCAATTACTTAATGCTATTACAGGGGCTTTTAGGCCTGGTGTTCTTACAACATTGATGGGTGTAAGTGGTGCTGGGAAAACAACACTTCTTGATGTTCTTGCTGGACGGAAAACCAGTGGCATTGTTGAAGGAGAGATTAAGATTAGTGGTTACCCGAAAGTCCAAGATACGTTTGCTAGGATCTCAGGTTACTGTGAGCAAACTGATGTACACTCTCCCCAAATTACTGTTGAAGAATCAGTCATATATTCTGCTTGGCTCCGTCTTCATTCTGAAATTGATTCAAAAACAAAATACGTATGAGATAGATTTATTAAATATTATACATTCATTATTCATTCATTATCCATTCAACTGATTTTGGTATATCGATGTAACATTCTCTGATGGCATGTACAGAAATTCGTAGAGGAAATCCTGCAAACAGTTGAGCTTTATGCCCAAAAAGATGCCTTGGTTGGCATTCCCGGTGTTCGTGGTCTATCAACTGAGCAGCGTAAGCGGCTTACAATTGCTGTGGAAGTTGTGGCTAATCCATCCATTATATTCATGGATGAACCTACAACAGGCCTGGATGCTAGATCAGCTGCCATTGTCATGCGGGCTGTGAAGAATATTGTTGATACAGGAAGAACAATAGTTTGTACCATTCACCAACCGAGCATTGACATATTTGAGGCTTTTGATGAGGTAAAAAGGAGATATCTAAATATTCTAGGAAAAAGATAAATAGCTTACTAGTATCAAAACTCTAACATATTAACAACTTTAAATACATATACCCGGAGATTAGTATATCAAGGTTGAGCATTGCTTTTAATTACTGGATCTTAACATGCAGTTGAAATTGCTAACTAGGCTGTAAGATTATAACATTAATTAGAGCCGTGCCAGGGACCTTACCTCAAAACTTGTCCGTCGCAATTTAAGTCAACCACCACCAAACCCATGAAATCCAAAAATCGTTGTTCTCACCATGACCGGAATCTTAACCATATCCACCGCAAGTGCTTTTCATGTCGAAATAGTGATTACTTGAAGTAATGTTCACTTGAGTGCTGGATGCCTAGTTTTCCATTCATCTTTATGTCCAAAATAGCTTTTTATCTTTCAGATTCACGATTGCATCCTGTTTTGTGTCATCCAGTCCACGTCCTGTTTCTGCTCCAGTTCCTGTTCCTTTTCCTATTTAAGAATTTAGTTCTTGAAGCCTATTCCAGATCCACAAAGGTTTTCTATTAGGGCAAATTCTTTAAAAATGCATCATACTTGCCACAAATGTTACTTCCGTGTACTGAACAATTTTTTTTTCCTTATATGGGTACTAAAGTTACATTTTTTTTTGTCTTTTTGATGTACTTTGTGATGTTTTTGCCTCTCAAATTATTAAAAATCGATGGGCAAAAATGTCACAAAGTACATCAAAAAGACCAAAAAATGAAAGTTCAGTACCCATATAAGGAAAAAAATTTGTTAAGTATACGAAAAGTAACATTTGTGGCAAGTATAGTACAGTAATAGATATTTTGCCCTTTCTATTAATGCTAGGTGAAACAAGGAGCCAAGGTCCAAAATGTTGTGCCTCTTAATTAATAACTTCTTTATTTTCACATTATTATTATTATTATTATTATTATTATTATTATTATTATTATTATTATTATTATTATTATTATTATTATCTTTTAGAGTTGAATACATTTGAGTTATATGGGACATATTTATGAAGTTATATGACGTCTATGCATAGTGAATAAAGGTTTATAAAGTTAAAAGGTTTATGGGTTGGTTGATAACATGGCAAATTTCAATAAACCTTTTAAATCACAATTGATGCTTTAAGTAGTTTGCCACAAAGAGTTATGGGAAATTTAATAGTTTTGCATCATTCAATGTTTTATCTTACTATTTTATAGGGCAAATGACAAAAAAATCATTGAACTTGACACTTTTTGTTATTTTGTGTAGTCAACTATTATTTTCCTTATTGTGTGACCATTTTACCCTTACTTTTTTCAAATTTCGAAGGGTAAAATGATCATTTTATATGGCATAATAGTCATTAAATACACACAATAATCGAAATTTGAAAGTTCAGTATACACAATAAGAAAAAAATAGTTGCTACACACAATCACAAAAAATGTCAAGTTCGATACATTTTTTTTTGTGATTTGCCTTATTTAATACACAAAGCCTTTTTTGGGCATTAAATGCACTAAGATAGTTGAATATCTTAAAAATTTAGCAATGCATATGATAAAAAGTATTACGTACAATTAACTTTTGCACAACTATATACATAAATTGACTGATTAACAAATATTATTAATATAATTTTTAATAAAAAATACAAATTATTAAGCCCATTGTACAAACTATGTATCACAAACCTTCCCATGTGCTATACACATGAGAAAACACACTAAAATATTTCATGAATAAAAATTGAAAGAATACAAATAAATGATCTTCATTTCATGAATTAAAAGAGAGAGATTTCTGTTCTACAAGGTTATATGAGGGTTATAAGTCCTAGCTGGAATTATTAACACCGCCTCATCGCGCGGGTACCCTGCTATAATTCAAATGGGTGCTTTGACAATATGTTTTTAATTTACCGTTGTTCTTATCTTTACTATAATTTTATCTTTTAATTTTTTTCAAAGTTTGAGATGAAATATTTCACCTATTTCTGTAACTGTCTTTCAACAGTTAATCCTCTTGAAAAATGGCGGACGTGTGATCTATTCTGGGCCACTTGGTCGTCATTCTAGTAGACTGATTGAATACTTTGAGGTTAGTCGCGTTTAAGGTGGCAAGCTAATGTTCTTTGTAAAGCATGATTTGTTATTGCGTTTAAGGTGGCAAGCTAATGTTCTTTTTTAGAAATAAAAACATGTATTATCGTACATTTACATGGCATGTATTTGAAACAGAGCATCTCTGGCGTTCCAAAGATTAGAGACAACTATAACCCAGCAACATGGATGTTAGAGGTAACTTCATCGTCGATGGAATCTGAACTTGGAGTTGATTTTGGAGAAATATATTCTACTTCAACTTTACATGCGTAAGTTACACTTAAAAGTTCCATATCTGTTTTCGATTGTCCAAAACTCGTAAGTACGCCCATAGCATTGACTTCTATATACCCAGATCTGTTATATAGATACAGACCTTTCCTCTACCATGTGTTGCATGTCATTCATAAAAATGATGATAAACATCATTGATTGTCTGTCAGATTTAATTTATAGTTTCTGTCAATATCCTAATTATTTAATTAACTTTAGATGCCTTTAGTAAATCCCCTATATTTGTTTTTGGTGTTAACTATGTGTATAATTAGTCACCATATTCTATGTCTTCAATTCCATCCATACTCAAAGTGTGGCCCTGCATACACTCATTCATTTCCGTTAATGCCATCAAGACCTTTCCATACGATTGATTCAAAAGGATGATGGCATTGCAATTTTAGCTTTTGCTATTATTCTGAGATAACCAAACTGGTTTGTTTATCTATAGATTATAATAAATCCCTCACGTGGTTTCTAAATCTCAAGGTCATTGATTCTATTTATTCAAATTATTTGCTTAATCACATATCAGAATAATAAACATTCTTGCTGATTTTAATTTATTAAGTGATTGGTTGATCTCGCTGTACATATATGTATAATTATCTGATTATAGGAAACTTGAGGATTTTACCAGATTGCGCTTGTTTGTTCCAGGCCATTTCAAGCATTTAACTCTGAAGTTACATTAATTGGTCCAGCCCTCATCAATTTTTTNACGGATTGAATACTTTGAGGTTAGTCGCGTTTAAGGTGGCAAGCTAATGTTCTTTGTAAAGCATGATTTGTTATTGCGTTTAAGGTGGCAAGCTAATGTTCTTTTTTAGAAATAAAAACATGTATTATCGTGTACATTTACATGGCATGTATTTGAAACAGAGCATCTCTGGCGTTCCAAAGATTAGAGACAACTATAACCCAGCAACATGGATGTTAGAGGTAACTTCATCGTCGATGGAATCTGAACTTGGAGTTGATTTTGGAGAAATATATTCTACTTCAACTTTACATGCGTAAGTTACACTTAAAAGTTCCATATCTGTTTTCGATTGTCCAAAACTCGTACGCCCATAGCATTGACTTTCTATATACCTAGATCTGTTATATAGATACAGACCTTTCCTCTACCATGTGTTGCATGTCATTCATAAAAATGATGATAAACATCATTGATTGTCTGTCAGATTTAATTTATAGTTTCTGTCAAAATCCTAATTATTTAATTAACCTTAGATGCCTTTAGTAAATCCCCTATATTTGTTTTTGGTGTTAACTATGTGTATAATTAGTCACCATATTCTATGTCTTCAATTCCATCCATACTCAAAGTGTGGCCCTGCATACACTCATTCATTTCCGTTAATGCCATCAAGACCTTTCCATACTGTGTAACGATTGATTCAAAAGGATGATGGCATTGCAATTTTAGCTTTTGCTATTATTCTGAGATAACCAAACTGGTTTGTTTATCTATAGATTATAATAAATCCCTCACGTGGTTTCTAAACAAAAATCTACATTATCTCCTGATTTTCTTCTCAAGGTCATTGATTCTATTTATTCAAATTATTTGCTTAATCACATATCAGAATAATAAACGTTCTTGCTGATTTTAATTTATTAAGTGATTGGTTGATCTCGCTGTACATATATGTATAATTATCTGATTATAGGAAACTTGAGGATTTTACCAGATTGCGCTTGTTTGTTCCAGGCCATTTCAAGCATTTAACTCTGAAGTTACATTAATTGGTCCAGCCCTCATCAATCTTTTAGGCATTATCTCATTCAGAATTTGATCATTTACATTTTGTCCACCTACTGCTATTTGATAAACTATTCGACTAATCTTATGTTTTATCTACATGTTAGGAGCACTAAAGAGCTTGTAGAAAAACTAAGTAAACCACACCCTGGATCAAAAGACTTATATTTTCCAACACGTTTCCCGCAAAATGGTTGGGGCCAGTTCAAAGCATGCCTCTGGAAACAACACTTGTCATATTGGAGAAGTCCTTCATACAACTTAGTGCGCATCTTTTATATGCTATGTTTGTCCTTTACTTTCGGATTACTCTTCTGGGGCCAAGGAAAAAAAATGTAAGTTCAATAGTTGAACACCTAATCTTCACAATAAAGATAGGAAGCTGCCATTACCAAAGTCGCAGCTACTATAATGTTTTTTGTAAGAGATGCTAGACCAGATCATATTATATCTTTTTCCTGAAACAGACATAACCAGCAGAGTTTATTTAACGTCTTGGGATCAATGTTTGCTGCCGTACTTTTTGGTGGCATAAAAAACTGTTCTTCCGTTATGCCATATGTTTCCATGGAGCGGACTGTTCTGTATCGAGAAAGGTTTTCTGGAATGTATGCATCATTAGCATATGCTTTTGCACAGGTATAATATCATACTTTGCAACTTGTATGTAATAGGATATATGAGGTATGTTTGGAGATTTGAATGACTCTTTAATAATAACAACAGATTTTTATGTATATTATTTATTGTAGGTGATGATCGAATTCCCTTATCTCTTCGTCCAGTCACTTGTATACACTTGCATAACATATCCTATGATTGGGTATCACTGGTCAGCCTACAAGGTTTTCTATTACTTCTATACATTCTTGTGCACCTTGATGTACTACAACTATTTGGGAATGCTGCTTGTTGCAATGACACCAAGCTTTCCGGTAGCTGCCGTTCTACAGTCCGCCTTTTACGCCACATTTAACTTGTTTGGTGGATTTTTAATTCCTAAACCGGTAAGTGTTGTTTCTTCAGTTTCCTAATTTATAGATGTCCATTATGAACTAAAAAAAGTATTCATCTACACATTAGGAGTACATGTTCGAATTTGTAGTCACCATTGCCTCCTAATGTAATATTAAACTGGTTCCTCATTTTCTTATCCTTTTATGGAAATTAAATACTTATACATCAAATGTATTACATCATGTTCATACATATTCTATAAAACAAACTCGATAAAGTAATACCTTTGGGAACTGAATAAAAATTCTTCTACTGAGAGTTTATCATTGTTGTTAGATAATAAAGGCCTATTGGCCCGGCCTACTTGTTTAGGCCCGTTTAGCTCTAGGGTTTATTTGTTTTTGTGAATTCAAACATTAAGCAAAAGTCTAGGATCCATAACATGGTCTACAACTATTTTTGAAAAACTATGTTATTTATCAGAATGATTTAGTATTCCAAAAGTTGTATGCAGTCTGCAAAAATATGTGGATGGGGTTCATTTTCTTATAGGCTAAAAGATTTTGTCCGACCCTGTGAGCATGCAAAATTACTAAATAGATAACTTTTATAGTTACTTGATACTTTGAGTGAGGTTATTACTTTACCCTTTGTCCAGTCAGGTCAGTCGAAAGAAATTTATTATCAATGAAGGTTATTGATTTCTTGTATGGTGTCGTGGAACTTAAGATAATTTTGACTTAATGCAGAAAATTCCCAACTGGTGGATATGGTTGTATTATATGACTCCTACTTCGTGGACTCTCAATGCATTGCTTACTTCTCAATTTGGCGATATGAAGAAGGAGATTTTAGTTTTTGGAGAAAACAAATCCGTCGAAATTTTCTTAAGGGAGTACTTTGGGTATCATCATGAGCAATTACCACTTGCTTTTGTTCTTCTTGCACTATATCCCATAATTTTTGCCTCCCTATTTGCATGCTGTATAGCAAAACTAAACTTCCAGAGAAGGTAATATTTCCTGTTAAATCTATATATACTAGTTATAAATACCTATGCAAGCACGGAATTTTTAACATGAATTTTTTATCATGCATTATTGCCAGATATATCTCTTAAAATGTATTGAACTTTACATTAGTGTTATACTTTTAGTATAAATTTTGTAGCATATTTATATGAGTAAAAGATTTTCTTATAAAGAAAGAATGGGGATACAAACTAATACTGAATTATAGTATCAACATGAAACAATTTTAGCTTTTAAATGTGTGTTGTAAAATTCATAATTTTCGAATATACAAACTAATACTGAATTGTAGTATCAACAATGAATGCAATCAAACTAATATACAACAAAGTTCGCACTTAAAAAACTAAAAACTAAAAAAACTAAATAAGTTAGAAAACCTAATTAAAATACGAACAGATAAACAGATATTAACAATTCACTCTCCGACAATGGCACCAAAAACTTGATGCGTGTGTAGATCGTTGTAGAATAGTATTATTATTCTTATCAAGTTTTACATTTATATTTAGCCGACTTATCCTATAAAACACACTAACGAGCAGTGTACCCGATCAATGTAGCTAGTTCGTAAGTAGAGTGTCGATCACTAAGAGTGGAACGTAACACCTAGAATGTCTATCAGTATTTTAATTCCAAAGTTAGTTCTAATTAACCTAATCTAACGCAAGGGGGTTCAGTCTGAGAGACTAGCACGATTTGAGTTGATTATACTGGTAATTAAACTATGGATCAAATACACGAATGGCGAACATGTACACAGATAGATAACAGATACAGATAAGAAGCCTGACTAATGATTAAGTAGCTTGTCACTTGTTTTATTGCTAGTTTTATACGATGAGTGCTAAAATCTCTTCTCTCTAGTTGGTATCTCAATTATAGGCGAGTAAACTCTTAATGATTACTTATGTCTATATTATTTAACCTTTTTTAAGGGCTTACACTAACTTATAATGCTAGTGAAGTAATCGTGGGAGGTGTATGGCAGTGCAAACAAGCCACAACTAGACACAGAGGTTATCAATGCACAAACAACAAGAACCAAATAAACATCAAATAAACTTATAATCGATGGGAAAGCAATATAAAGGGGAGCAATATGGTGGTCACAAGCCCAGCAATCCTGATGGATTATAGTATACTATTACAATAAAACAAAACTACTTAATTGAATTAAGACACAAGCAGGACCTTCTTACTGCTCTGAAATCTTCGTTTGGTGGTGTCTTGCGTTGACTTTTCGTCTGTATTCTTCACCTTAGGGTTAGTATTGCACTTTGTAACACATAAAATTCAGTTGTCTAATGAGGTATTTATAGTTTCTGTCTGAGGGTTCGATGCGGCGCATCAACTAAGTTGATGCGGCGTATAAAAGTAACTTCGCGTGGGGTCCAAGATTATTATATTCTAGAATATTCGTACACCGTCTTCAGATGTAACATAACTTGAATCTCTATGCGGCGCATGTCCTTCAGTATCTTGGATAATCTTTGGTGAAGTCTGGAGATTGATGCGCCGTATGTTTGGAATATCATGCGGCGTATCTTGGAGTAGATAAGTTAGATCTTCTTCGTTGACCAAGGTTTCATATGCGGCGCATGAGAGAAATACATGCGGCGCATTCTTCAAAGTCAGGCAATGGTCTTCGAATTCATCTAAGTATGGTGATACGGCGTATCTGTCTAGAATGATACGGCGTATCTTCCTTCAGTTCAGTAGACTTTTCCAACTTGATCCATTTAGCTCCATTTTACGTTCAAAATCACTAACTTTCACCAAATGCTTGTTTGTAACTGAGAATTACAAAAGTAAATGATTAAGTATCAATTCTCATACATAATGATATAAAACAAGTCAAATATGTAGGACAAATGATGGCAATAAAATGTACTTATTTGATGTCATCAATCCCTAAGCTTGCAATACCAACTATCATGTCCTCATTCACCAATTCAAGACCCTCACAGACTCAGAATCATGCTTTAAACACTAGGCAACCAAGATCAGGCAATGTCCCAAACACTAGGAAAAGCAATTTCAAGTCTGGTGTTATCTGTGGTAACTGTCAAAAAAGGTCATTATCAAAGTGAATGTTATTAGTTGGTTGGATATCCAATAGGTCATCCCTTGCATGGAAAATTCAAGCCAAATGGAAATAGGTCAAACAGTGGTGGGACACACAGTGGTGGATCAAACAGTGGCTCTAGTGGAGCAAACAGATACAATTTTAGGCCAAGGAATGTGAATATGGTGACTGGACAAGGAGAAAACCAGGATAGGGCATTTACAAGTGAATCATACACAAGTGGGCAAGCTGATGAAGCAGTCTTTACAAAGATGGACTCTCTTCAGAACCAACTGAACCAAGTCATGATGATGCTGCAGAACTCCCAAGGTATCAACAACCCAAAACTCTTAGCTGCTAGTAGATACCTGTTCATAGCTTCTTGGGCCTCACTTTTTAAGGATGCTTTGGTAGTAGATAGTGGAGCTACAGATCACATTTGCATTGTCTTAACCCTTATGTTTAACATTATTCACTGCACAATTCCAATTATTGTTTCATACCCAAATGGCCATACTGTCACTATCAACACCATTGGTTCTGTAAGAGTTAAACCCAACCTTGTCTTGCATAATGTCCTTTATATCCCCTCATTTGCCTACAAACTGCATTCAGTCAGCCAAATCACCAAAACCACCAACTTCTCTGTCATATTTAACTATGCAACTTGCATTTTCCAGGGCAGCAACAAGAAGATTGCCCATGGAATCCAATCTGATGGGTTGCATATCATCAAGCCAAAATCTGTCTCACCTTCACCCACAAGCACTTTGCCATCTTCTTCACCTATTGTTATGTCTCATACTAGCAACTTACACCTTTGGCATGCTAGATTAGGTCATCCATCTACTCATGTAATAAAGCAAATAAAACAACTACCTAGTTTCACTACTGATGTATCTCAATTACATTGTACAATATGTCTTATTGCAAAACAAACTACTTTACCATTTCCTACTAGTGTTTCCTCATGCCCATGCTATATTTGATCTTATTCATGCTGACACATGGGGACCCTACAAGCATAGCACTTTCAATCAATGTAAATACTTTCTCACCTGTGGATGATCACTCTAGAAAAACTTGGACTTTTCTGTTACCAACCAAACAACAAGTTACAACAACAGTCAAAAACTTCTTTCACTATGTCCAAACACAGTTTAACAAAAACATCAAAATATTCAGAAGTGATAATGGCACTGAATTCACCAATCATACCTTAACTGATTTCTTCTAAAACAAAGGTGTAATTCACCATACCTCATGTCCAAATACTCCCCAACAAAATGGCAAAGCTGAAAGGAAACACAAACACTTGTTAGAAGTAGCCAGATCACTACATTTTCAGGCCAAATTTCCAATTCATCTTTGGGGCTACTGTCTTATGGCTGCCACACACCTAATAAGCAGACTTCCATCTAAGGTCTTAAATAACGAATCTCCTTATAAAGTGCTTTACAACACCACACCAGACCTTCAATATCTCAAAGTAATTGGCTGTCAAGCTTATGCCTCAGTTCACACACCAGACAAATTTGGCAAAAGAGCTATACCCTCAATCTTACTTGGCTATCCACAACACCAAAAGGGATATTTACTTTTAGCACAAGACACCAAAAAGGTTTTTGTAAGCATGCATGTTAATTTCCATGAACATATCTTTCCTTTTCATACTGCAACTCCATATCACACACCACAAACATACATTACAACTCCCATTCCCATCTTCTATCCACCATTAACAAGTGCACCTAATGACAATTCAACCAACACCACACCACCTTCCAACACACCATCCTCCACTGACACCACTGCCACTCAGTCCTCAACTACTGCATCACTAACTTCATCTACATCAGAACCCTCAAACTCAACCAACTCACAGCCCACTACCACTTCTTCAACATTATCTCCACCATCACCTACACCACCTCCACCATCACCTACACCACCTACAGCGTCACCTACACCACCTTTACCATCACCTAAATCTTGCAGAACCAAAGCAATTCCAACCAAATTTAAGGATTTTCATTACTACAAACCTTCATCTGTGAACTCCACCACAACCAAACATCACACTTCACATTTCATTAATTATAATAACATTCAAAATCCTATCACAAAACATTTCATTAATTCACTTCACAAAGAAACTGAACCAACCACTTATGCCCAAGCATCTAAGCATCCCAAATGGAAAGATCCTATAAATAAGGAAGTATTTGCACTAGAGTCTAACCACACATGGGAATTCACATTACTTCCACCTTCTAAGCTACCTATAGGATGCAAATGGGTGTTTAGAATTAAATATAATGCTGATGGATCTGTAGAAAAGTATAAGGCTAGGTTGGTTGCACAAGGCTTTACTCAACAGGAAGGCATAGATTACAATGAGACCTTTGCACCTGTTGCAAAGATGGTGACTGTGAGAACTTTTCTAGCTGTTGCTTCTATCAACAATTGGTATGTGCCCTAACTTGATGTCAAAAATTCTTTCCTACATGGTGATCTAGAAGAGGAAGTGTACATGACAGTCCCAAAAGGCTACAACCAACCACTTCCCCCCAACACAGTTTGCAGGCTCAAGAAGTCATTATATGGGTTGAAGCAGGCAAATAGACAATGGTTTAATAAGTTCACCACTTTTATCCTCTCTATTGGATTTCTTCAAAGCCATGCAGACTCATCCCTATTCAGTTATCATAAAGGCTCAAACACTTTGGTAATTTTACTATCATAAAGGCTCAAACACTTTGGTAATTTTACTATATGTGGATGATATTCTGTTAGCAGGCAATAACTCAGGTCTTATCTAAGAAGTCAAAGAACAACTTCACAACACCTTTAGCATCAAAGATCTTGGTCCACTACACTATTATCTAGGCATTGAATTCCTCAAAAATTCAAAAGGGATAGTCATGACCCAAAGAATGTATGCCTTGGATCTCATTGAATTTGCAAACCTTCATAATGAGAAGCCTGCCAAGACACCTCTTGATCCAAGAATTAAACTAACCTATGCAGATGGTGAGCCCTTACCAGATCGTTCTCACTATAGAACCCTTGTTGTCAAACTTATCTACCTGACAATCAGCAGGCCATACCTGGCATTTGCAGCTCATCTTCTCAGTCAGTTCTCCCATCAACCTCACACCTCTCATCTTCATGCATTCCACAGACTTATTAAGTACATCAAGATGAGCCCAGGACAAGGACTGTTCCTACTAAGACATAACTCTCCTACCCTGCATGCTTAGTGTGACAATGATTGGGCAAATTGTCCAAATTCAAGAAGATCTATCTCTGGCTTTGGAATCTTTCTGGGTAGTAGTCTTATCTCTTGGCATTCTAAGAAACAACCTGTGGTTTCTAGGTCCTCTACAGAAGTAGAATATAGGGCCCTAGCTGATTGCTCATGTGAAATAACCTGGTTAATCTCTCTTCTCAAAGATCTTCATGTCAGTGTTCCAACACCTGTGAGAATCTTATGTGACAACATCTCCACAATCAGCCTTGCTACAAATCCAATTCAACATGCCAGGACCATGCACATTGAGCTGGATTGTCATTTTGTCAGAGAGATAAGATCAAGGCAGGCCAAATTCAAGTCACCTATATACCAACTAGATCTCAAGCTGCAGACATTCTTACAAAGGNGTGGGGGGGGGGATAATGGTATAAGTGGAAAAGTCAACTCTGCAGTCAACTTTACTCACACAAACAGAGCACCATGGGCAGAGGGGCAAAGCATCAACCGTGAAAGTACTTACATCTCAGCACATTGTATGAAGCATCAGTGTATTTTAACTAGCTGTGATGTAATGTGATGAATCACCAATGTAACAGTAGTGTTGTTTAGCATTTGATAGTTTAGCATAGACACTTGTATAAATACTTTGCAAAACTTCATTTGTTCTTAGTTGAATGAAATATCATTTTCACATTTCTCTCAATTCTCTCAACTTACAATAGTTACTAATTTTTATGACCACTTCAAATAATGCAACTTCAACTAAATTACTCCAATATATAGCACAGGCCACAGAAGCTAGGTGGTGAGTTGAGAGATTTGTTTTTTTCACTAATTACTTCTTAGCTTTTTGCTCACCCTTGCTTCCTTTTGCAGCCGCTTTTAGTTAGTGCAATTTCCTTGCTATGTAGCTGTGCGGTCTCTTTTCTGTAAAATATTTAGTACATCATTATGTCGTAGTTGTAGATGTAGTAAGTTGGCATAATTTACTTGCCAAAAGATGTTCAGATACAAAAGTGGCAAGTTTGACCCATTCATAGGTAAATGGGTCAACTTGGGTTATACTATACTTCGGCAATTCCGCCAATTCGCCTCTAACGGTCAACACGTCAAGTGGGTAACATAAATTACTCGTAAATATTATAACATGGAAACTAATATGCATTCACTATCTATAAAACATTCCAAATCTTTTTTTATTCATATATTAAATTTTGGTTGTAGTAATATAGCTGATCACACTGAAAACGTTAATTCTAAAACTCAAGAAAAGAAAAGATAATATTTTAAAGGTAGGCCTTGACACATTTCACCCATTACGTAACTGGCCCATTTTATCACTTGTACTCAAAGAATCGGAGTAAGCTGCAAGAAGGTGTGAGTGTTAAAAAAAACATTAATTTTACATGTTCGCGGGTTTCTTTTTCCTACTTGATAATTTCCTTGGACTGATTTTCCTTCAACTTAAGTATTCTCCATTCTTATTACTATGAAAACACAAGGTGAAAAATATGAAGTCATTAAAATATATTGGCCGTAGTAAATGAAACTCTTAAGTTGGAACAAAAACGAACACAATGAAGGCAGATTATTAAATATTTGAGAAAGTGGTTTTTTAAAGACAATGGTGTTCAGTGCTTATAAACATGAACCCGATGTTAAAATCCACCTTCACAAAGCAATTGTGTCAACATTAATGTTCAAAATTCTGACAATCAATTCTGTCAAGATATTTTCAATTACTTCATGCACATCTTTGAAGTTTTACAACATCTATGAACCAATCTGTTCATTTTCATCATAAGGTAAAGGCAAATCCAACCATCCCCTTGAAGTTTTTGGGCGTAAATTTACACTTACCGGCCAATATTTTAAGCCAACTAAGCTATTCAATTGTACCCACTTCAGCAAGCAAAAAAACCAATAAACAGAAATAATTGTACATACTCTTTGATTTATTTTTTCATTTCCATGATCTTGTTACATGACGTATAGATGTTGATGGAGAAGTTGATCTCATATTCTCATCTCCCATTGCATTAGACCAACTTTGCTTTTTGTTGCTTCTTTATAGGTAACATACTAGTATTTATGTATTTTTTGATAAATCCGAAAAGATACTATATATGAAGAGCGATTGTATTGACGGTAAATGTTATATTAGGAATTTTTCAAAGGAAAGTTTTATAAAGAATTCTCTTTCCTATATATGAAGAGCGATTGTATTGATAGTTACCACGGAGTATTTTTTGATCCTGTGTGGCGTCCTTAACCCGATAAGGACTAGGCATCCCTACCTATGTGGTTTCAAGTCGATTACTCTACTCGTGGCACGTACTACACATTTACAGTTGAGGTACTCCAACACAACCAACAAGATAAACTAACCAAGAACCCTCACATTCGATCAGCACACTTTCAAGCAAAACCCGACCCTTCAGAATTTGGCTCCTGACATTCTCCCACCACCAATTCATACACAATCTGATATATATGGTCATTCGCCTAAACGTACAACATCCCTCAAATAATTTGGCTTTACTCCGTCTTCGTGGCTAAAGGGACATTTGATTTTCGACTTCTTTGGGTCCAAGCATGCAGCGACTACGATCCCTCTTGAATTAGTCCATTACTCTTTCTAGCGACTTAAGATCCAGCGTGCATCCACTGTCATCCGCATTTGGATTAGTCCATAACTCTCTCTCACTTCCATTGAATGCCACATCGTGTACTCAACACAACATCATGTTATCCTCAACAACATCCTGGTATACCTCTCCTGCCACCTTTGCACAAACAACACTTTTAAGAACTTTGGCAGTGCGACATGAGTGATTCTGCTTTGGTCCTTCTCGGTCCGACATGGATCTAATACCATTTGTCATGGACTCATTCAT
This sequence comes from Artemisia annua, assembly GCA_014162995.1. Taxonomy (NCBI): domain Eukaryota; kingdom Viridiplantae; phylum Streptophyta; class Magnoliopsida; order Asterales; family Asteraceae; genus Artemisia; species Artemisia annua. Next base: position 29,378 of record LBNU01036546.1, on the reverse strand, counting down.
TTGACCCCATGGCATCCTTTACTCGATGAAGACCACTCATCTATCCTGCTTATAATAGAGGTTCACTAGTTTCGTCCTATATTAGATACATCAAGGGGCGACCCCAACTCCCTACCAGTGTAGTGCCAAGTCGAGTCCTCTACTCGTGGCATGTACTACACCTTTACCATTGGGGTACTCCAACAAGACTAACATGATAAATCAGAAACTCACATTGAGCACGCTTCCAAACAAGACTCGACCCTTCAGAATTTGGCTCGTGATATTCTTCCACAACCCATTCATGCACGACCTCGTGCATGGTTATTCGCCTCAACGAACAACATCCCTTAAATGATTTTGCTTTACTTTGTCTTCATGGCTAAAGACACATTTGGCTTTCGACTCTTTGGGTCCTAACGTGCAGTGACTACCTTCCCTCTTGGATTACTCCATTACTCTTTTTGGTGACTTAAGATCGAGCGTGCTGAGACTAACTTCCCCATTTAGATTGATTAGTCCATTACTCTCTGGTTTACATCGATACACCTAAGCGTCGTAATGGTTTGCTAAAGGTTTTTATTAAGTGTCAAAGTAATTGTAAATGTCAAAGTTAGAGTACGTCAAGGTCATTTGTTATAGAATGTATTATAGTGTATGCAAACGGGTGTTGGCAAAATACCCGTCACTATGTAAAGTACGTTTCCGCGGGTCGTTGAGACCAAATTTATGCATATAAAGGACGATTATGTTGTTTTAAAGTATTTTGGAAAGTTTGGTGAATTATCGAGTCCGGGAGGTTGGTTTTATGGAAAAAAAAGTTGTGAAAATGATTTCGGGTGACCAAAGGGCTCCAGCTGATCGGCTGGAAGGCCCAGCCGAAATGCTGGAAGGCCCTGCCGATTGGCTGTATCAGTCTGGCAGATTTTGATATCTCACAAACCGTAAGTCGTTAGGAGTCGTGCCACCCGTTGATTTAAAGGTAACTGAGTTTAGTTTTATTTAAAAGTACTTTCAAGTGATGGTTTGAAGTAGATTTTTATCAGTTTGTAAAAGAGTAACAAGAGGTCCCTTATAGTCAAGTCGTTTCCGCGAAAAGTTTTAAAATTTTGGTCAAATCGGTAAAGGGACGTTTCAATTGTGCTAGTCAAAGTGAAGGATTAATATCCGATTCATTGTGATCTTGAGGTTTGTCGGTAGACACAAAGGGCGTGCAAACGTTTTTGGTTCATTTGTATATTTTTGGTATAAGAAACATATTTTGACGAGTTTAAAATGGATGACCTAGCTAGTTATTGTCATTTTACCGAGCATATCATTTAGATTTTAGCAAGTATATTTACTTGCCTTAGGTCACATCTAGGAAGTTTTACGTTCGAGGGTTGCTTAGTGATACTCGTGCACTTGTTCTTGTACTCACGCCTTACTTGTTATGGTGAGTTTTTACAGCCCGTTTTACTATTTTACTCGTTTTAGAGTGAAAAGCATGTTATGATTACTCAAACTGAACTGGTTGTACGTTTGTGAATTTATGAATTGAGTGAACTAATATAACTTACTCAGCTGTGCTCTCCTATTTTATGCAAATTGGTACGTATACTCGTTGGATTCCTTGACTTTTGTACTTTATGCCCCCGCACTATGCTACTTATTAACTTATTAGTAAGTCGTGGAAATTTGCGGACTGCGCTATTGGGAGTGTTCACCTAATTGCTCATGTTATTGGTATAACACGGAGTGTTCACCTTGCTCATGTTATTGGTATAACATGGATTATTCACCTTTTTGGTGTTATTGGTATAACATGGTGTTTACCTTGCTCGTGTTATTGGTATAACATGGAGTTTTCACATTACTCGTGTTATTGGTATAACATGGAGTGGTCATTTTACTCATATCATTGTTCAGGCATGTAGCTAAGGCATCTGGTCGTTGGCTTAAGTAGTGGACCTCAAAGCATAGACACACTGTATACATAACTGACCTTTTTGCATCTTTGATAACCGATTGTTTGTACTCTTCTCTGAATCTCATTTATCATCAAAAATATTAAGCTTGTTAATAACTTCTAACTTAATTTCATATCAGTTCTTGTTTGATGAGATATGAGATTGATTTACAAGTTGTTACTTAGCTTAATGTTTTGGATGGTTGATATTATTTTACTAAAATGTTTGCATTCTTGAAAACCTGTGAACTCACCAACTATTTCGATAGTTGACCCGTTTTTTACATGTTTTTCAGGTGATCAGCAGTAAGTGGAAAATTTACGGATGCATTGCATGGACATTCTCTTGCAAATGTGTATTATGTTTAAAAACAAATGTTTTGTCGTTGGGAACTTGTCTTTTGAAACTTGATGTAAAGTTTACTGTAATATATGAAGTTTTTCTTTAAATCTTGTATGGTGTTACATATCTTATACGTCGTGCCTCGCCCTGTTGCACCTCGTGTTTCCGCTTTTCCAGGGTGTGACAACTTAACTGCCATCAAGATTGTAAATGACATATTTCATATTACACCTCATGATCACCATAGCAACCTCAAATACCTTTATTGTGTCATCTTTACTAGAGTACTTCCGACAATGCTTGGCTAAAAGACTAAGAAAAATAAGATTTTTAATGACATATGGAATGTACCAACATTCTAGTGACAGAATCATCAAGTCTTGTGTTTTGATTTGAAAAAAGACGAATCTATTGATACATCCATACTTATCATAACACATCCTCACACTACTGTTCCATACCTTGAAGGAAATGAGAATCTCGCGTTTAAACACCATGTCGTATAAGATATCCATGACCCATTGGCCTATAAAACATGATTAGATATCAACAGTTAGCACCTACATGAAGAGTCCATAACTGCTAATTGAGCAGCTCCATGACCCCATGCTTTCTATGACCAGATTTTCGTTAACTATATTAGCACCATTTTCATTCGACTGCTTCTCTCCATTTTCCTGTAGGTAGTACTTTGGTGCGTAGGTTTTGCAACCTTGCAATAGGTTTTACTTCTCAAGGGATCTTGAGAAGCTTGCAATCCCCACCAGGCAGTGTACCTGACCGATGTAGTATAGTGAAGTGGCAAGTACCGGGGGATTGATCGTTCTCTCGGGGAATAGTGTCGTTAGGATTGAAAACTACTCTAATTAGGTCTAAGGGTGAGGGATGATTCTTTTTGTATTTTTATATTTTATGGAAAGCAAGTAAAAATCTCGGGTATTGGAGGAGTGGGCGGAATTAGTTGCCAACCAACTAACCCAAATAACTGCAAATGCAAAGAAAATAAAATAACGAGAAAGTAAATAGTTGTGAAACTTATATGGAGAAAAAGTGTGTTTACTTAGATTTCACTACTCCCTAGCTATCTTTTACCGGTTAATTAGTTTGTTACAATTGTGTGGATGACGGGTTGTATTCCTTAATACCATTCGTAGGGCCGTGTACGATCTTCCCTAACTCTATAAGCGCAAACTTCATTCTATAGCGACACGTTTAGTATCCAAACCATGAAATCACTAGTAATTACTTATGCATTAAATACAACCAAATAATCGTAGTACACATCCGATTCATGTTTCTTAAGACGTTCAAGCAAGTCACCAATTGGAAGTTAGCCAGTTTTCTTAAGCCTAACATCGATATCACCCACCCACAACAATTAATAACAAACCAACAACAAGTAATCAATAGCTAGGTTTCATTAGATCTAAGCAAACACAAGAGAAACCTAGCCTAGCATGTTAATGTAAAGACAAGCATAAGATATAATCAAGCAACACATAGACATATTGATTGATTTGATGGAAGACTTATCTTTAATTAAGCATGGATGAAACAAGGGTGAAAAACCCTTGAAAAAGGCAGTAAATTCGACCTAGGGTTTATCCCTAAAGTTCTCCCAAAAGTTGCACACTTTAATGAAAGAAAATCCTAAAATATATATAGAAAATACATTCTGACGGCGTCAGGTTATAAGTCCTGACGCCGTCAACCCGCCGTGTCTAGGGTTGTCGGATCACCTAGATCCACTTCTGACGCCGTCAGCCTCTATAACCTTCTGGGCCGTCTCTCTTTAATGTTACACCTGACGGCCTAGACCATCTAACACCTGACGCCGTTAGGTGTAAACTTCTCAACTCTTCTTCAGAGCGTCTGGTATCCTTTGTCTTCAAGTGACGGCGTCAGCTTGTAACTCCTGACGCCGTCAGGTAGGAATTCCAGCTTGATTTGAGACTTTGTCGTTTCCTTCACTTTTATGCTCCAAAAACGTCCAAAATGCAATGTTTTCCAGAATTCCTCCCGAAAGTACCTAAAATGACAAAAGGAACAATTTAAGGCAATATTTGATCATAAAATAACGACTTAGGGATTAAATGACCCCCTAAAAGCGTAACACTTTTCGCCTCATCAAATACCCTTACACTTGAGATTTGCTTGTCCTCAAGCAAATGCGCTTTTATTCCAATCAAAATATGAGCTAGGGGTCATTTAACACTAATATAAAAGTAATTACAACAAATAGTTATTCCACCCTAGTCATAACAAGCACAGAAATCATACACTAGCACCTCACAAATAGTGTTTGGATACTCTCATCTCTCAGGTGTTATAAACCTATATAACTAAATGGAAATGGAAAATATCACTCACTACCTGTCATAGCAAATAGATTACCATAGGCTTGGAAAAGGATCAAAAACCTCCTCCACTTGGCGTAAGCACCTAAGATAAACTATCAAAGAGGGATTTTCAAGGGTTGTAACGTTAGGTGTAGGGATATGATAAACACGGTTTGTTGGAATAAAGGATATTTTTTACTGGTGGCGAGTTAATTATCTTGATCAAATACATGCACGATGTAGCGTTGCTAAGCCAAGACTCGACTCAACTTAAGCTAATAAGAAAATAACGAAAACATAAATAAACATAAAAGGAAATGGGATGGTAGTCCGTATGTTTTTTCTCTCTTTCTTTTTCCAATTTTTTTTCTTTTTCTTGTTTTTTTGATTTTTTTTTTTTTTTATGAAGAAATATAATTAACTTGTTTGAGGATTTTGTTTTGAATATCGGCTTTTTATGAAAATCTTTATTAGTTCATATTTGGATA